>PVIJ01007819.1:0-79400 GCA_004024925.1 Scalopus aquaticus
GGGGGTGGAGTCCTTGGCTGGAAGCCAGAGACCCAGTTCACATTCCAGCTTGGGCCTCAGTTCCTCTGCCTGCAAAGTGGGCGGGTTGGCCTCCCTCCCACCCACCTAACAAGGTTGTCATGGGGATTGCACGAGCTCAGCTTTGTGAGCAGTGAAATGGGAAGGATCCCTGCTTCCTGCTGCTGGGGGAATAACCCAGCTCCCAGCACAGGAGCGGAAGTGAATTTGTAATAGGCAACTGTGGGAGCGCCTGGCAGACACCCTCCAGCTGGTGACCTCACCCTGGGTTGCCAAAGGGAGAAGGGTCGAAGCCTGCAAAGTTTACTCAGCACTGTGATTGGGGGGGAGGTGACCCCCAACTGCTGTCGAGTTGTTCCTCTTTCCCAGCACTTAGATGAAAGGCCTTTTGATGGTCTCCAGAATGCCCTGCCCTCAAAGCCAGGGATTCCTAGATGGTCTGCTGGGCCCAGGGAGAAGTGGGAGCCGGAGGGTTCTGCTGGACCAGGAATGGGGCCAGCTTGGTTCTGATGCTCTTGTTTTCAGGACTGAGCCCTGACAACTTTCAGAGCCAAACTGGCTCAAAGTGATCTGTCAGCAAGAAGAGTGTTTGCTCTGCTAATGCTCTGGGTAACAGCGACACAGCACCTTCCTTCTGTGCTCCCCACTTCTGCAGCCTCTGCAGCGCCAGCTGAGTGCCTGTTAATTGAGAGACCTGCTTGTTTACCCCCTTCTCACCTCTCCCCTTCACTGTGCTCACCTCACACCCACCTCCACTGACACCTCACACCCACCTCCACTGAGCTGGGGCTCAACCGAGGAGGCCTCAGTGACTTCTGGTGGGTTTCCTCTGGTCGCCATGTGGCCCCTCTCTGGAGCATCAGATAGCCTTTCCTTCTAGAAGCTCTTTCTCCTTTTTGCTCCTGGGAGGCTGCACCCTTCTGTTGATCTACTTCACCGACCTGTTTTTCTGCCTTAAATATTCACCAGGATTCCAACCATCTTCTTGTTTTGCATTACAGACCTAGATTCATTCATTCACTTACTCATTCACGCGTTCATGTGTGCATTCATCCTCCAGCTATGTAGGGCCTGAGCTGGGTGTTGGAAAGCCAGCAAACAATAAGCTGTTCCTATCCATCACGGTTCTTACAATAAGTCATTCTACACATAAAAATTCATTCTTTATTCAGCTGTGCAGGAAAGGCTGAGGGTTTCCAAGCATGGGGTTGGGTGGGAGTGATGGAGACGTGAGGCAGGCCTCCTGAAAGAGCCCAGACCTGAAGTAGGAGCAGAGGTGTCTGGGCCAGCAGGGAAAGTGCTAGGCTTGTGTGTGGCTCTTTGAGGAACTGAAGGAGGGAGGGAGGCGGGTCAGCAAAGGGAGCGTGGCGGGAGAAGAGCCTCTACTCCAGGTAACACTAGTCACGAAGGCCCTGGAGCTTGCATTTTATCCTAGACCACTGAGGAACCCCTGAAGTTTTAAAGCCCGGGAGAGACTTGCCCACGTGGCATTATTTCAACTTGCCAAGCCCCAGGGTGCAATTTCTGGTCCTTCCACACCACAGCGCCCTGAATGCTGTGCCTCATAGGAGGCTTGCTGGCGTGAGCCCACCCGGGGAATTCGCACTCCCCTGTGTTCTCGTGGCTCTGCACTGTTTTCATCTAGCTGGCCCACCCTTGCCAAGCTGCTGGTGGAGAGGGGAGGCAATCAGACCCCGCCCCGCCCTCCGAGAGCCACTGTAATCCCGGAGGGAGGTTTGTGGCTGAGTGCCTAAGTGTCAGGGCTGCCGAGAGCCAAGCGGGGAGGGCTTGTCCTGTGAGTCAGGCACCTGGCTGAGAGGGGTGTGTTGGGCAGTCTAGATAAAGCAGTCACGTGCACAGAGTCTTGGGGTCCTGGAGCCACTGTGCTGGGGATGAGGGAGTAGCCCAGCCAGAGACGTGGGCTAGAGGGCGGGGATGGCAGGAGGCAGTGGCGCTGGGAGAGGTCTTGGATGCCAGGTCTCCACCCTCAGGGCGCCAGGGGCCATGGGCAGGTCTGGAGCTGCAAGTGGCTTGATTGACAGGATTTCAGAGCTGTTAGTTGGTGGGAGGCAAGGGATGGGGGTCGGAGAGGCCCTGCTATAAGTAGCTGCAGAGAATGCGGATCGCAG
This sequence comes from Scalopus aquaticus, assembly GCA_004024925.1. Lineage (NCBI taxonomy): Eukaryota > Metazoa > Chordata > Mammalia > Eulipotyphla > Talpidae > Scalopus > Scalopus aquaticus. The sequence continues at coordinate 2,148 of PVIJ01007819.1, forward strand.
GTGGAGGCCGTTCTCCCCACTGTACACACACACATAAGAAGACACCCCATGCCCCTTTCTGGCCCTGTCCTGTTTGGGTGGGTACCCCCTGGTTTGCCTGCGTGAGCTGTTTCACTGAAGTGTTGGAGTTTGCCTCCATCCTGTGCTCCAAACGCAAGGGGTGCGAGCCTGAGGCACGGCTCTGGCCTGGACTTACTATGCCCCTTCCCCCTGTCAGCCTCAGTTTCCTCACCTGTGACATGGGGGACACTAGGGCTGTTGCAGATGGACCGAAGCCCTAAGCCCTAAGCCCAGCCCTAAGCATGCTGGGGACTCTCTTCTCATTCCCCTGTTGGCCGGTGACAGCCCAGTCCGTGTCCTCATCAGCCCCTCGGGAGTCTTGGGCCATAAATCTGTAGCTTGTACTGGGAACAAGGTGTCCCCAGCAACCCTGAGGGAGGCCGCTAGTGGGCAGCCAGGGGGTTTGGAAATGCTTTTACATTTGCCCCTTGGGGCCTGGCACAGAGGGCTGGACAGGTCCTGTTTGACTTTTAGCCCCAGCGCTCAGCTCAGGGCTGGCCTGTCATGTTCTCACGGATACTAAACAGAGAAAAATTGAAAACAAAGCAAAACTTGGGCACCATCTGCCAACACCTTCATTTATGACCGGGGAGTCTGGGCCGAGAGAGGGACAGTGCCTGGGTCGCCAGCTCTTCAGTGGCAGGGCTTGGGCCTGTTCATCTCTCCCGGACTCAAATATTTATTGCAATTCTAATTTTTAAAAAGCTGATAACAAAAAAATTCCCTAGTTGTCTCCGGGAGGGGTGACAATGGAAGGAGCTTTTTGGAAGTAGGAGTCTCTCCCTGACAATTCCAGGGGGCGTCCTGGCTAGAAGTGTGACAAGGTGTCACCTCCAACCTCCCTGGTTTACATCTGGGGAAACTGAGGCCCAGAGAGAGGTAGTGGCTAGCTCAGGTCCCCAGACAGTGGGAAGCAGAAAAAGAATCGCAGGAACATCAGCACATCAGCAGTATGTGGGCGCATTCTGCCCCCCTGGGCCAAACATTCTGCTCATGTTTAGGAAAGCGAATTAGGGCACAAGCAATGCAGGAAGTTTGGTTTTTCATTGTGTCGGGAAGGACCGTTTCCGGAACTCTGTGTGCCCATGTGGTGCCTGAGCACTGGGCCTGACACAGCTATTGCAGACCAAGCCACAGGGTCCTATTTATAGACCGATGGGTTAGCTTGGTGTGGTCAGGAGAGGCCCGCCTGCTCTCTGGCCAGACCAACCATGGTCGAGGAGGAGGCCTTTGGGGGCAAATGCTGACCCATGGGTGAGTAGCCAGGGATCTGGGGTGATCCTCAGAACCTGCACAGAGGAAGGGCTCCTGGGAGGCCACTGGGAAGGCCGGCTCCTGACTCCCAGCTCAGTCATCAGCCAGGTCCTCTGGGAGATGAAACTCGTTCCAAGCCTGTTCTCTCCCTTCTTGAGAATACTGCACAGCCTCAGCCATGGCAGGGCTCTGTAGCGGCCAAGCCCTTCCCCACCCACTGGTCCAGTCTCGGCTGCCCCCTCGGGCCTGCAGCCTCTCCAGCCTGCGTTTCCCGGTGGCTGTGGGTCTCCCCTCTGGCCCTTTGCTGTTGCTGTTCCCTTCACCTGACCTGCGGGTTCCCAGTTCCCCAGACAGCCCTCCGTTCGTTCGTCCTTCGGGACTCTGCTCAGGTGCTTCTCCTGGGTGTTCTCTGCTCGCACTGCCCACAGCCAATTGAGTGACTGCCTGCGCTCACGTGTGCTCCCCACTGGCCTGACCAGGCGCAGGCAAGAAAGAGGAAAGATGCTCTGAGCGCCTAACACGGTCGTTCACCTGACATGTTTGATAAGATGTGATCTGCATGCTGTTCTGTGCAGTGGGGATTTTTATTATTATTGATTTTTTTTTGGAGAAGAGAAAAAGCACATTTATTGAAATACCCTGCAAGAGAGCAGGGGGTGAGACAGGAGAGGTCAGCAGTGCAGAGGGTATTTGTTAAAAGTGTGTTAGAGTGAGAGAAATAGACAGTCCTGGATTAAAACCCTGCTCTGTGCTTCCTAATTGTGTAACCTTGGGCCAAAGCCTCAGTTTCCCTGTCTGTGAAATGGGCATGATGCTAGGCCCAGATTGTGCGAAGCATGGCATGGTTCGCAAGACACAGCTTCTAGAGCACTCACCATGTTGCCCAGCCTAGGTTCTCCCCTCTGTAGGGGCAATTTCCAGGTGGGGACACCAGCTCAGAGCAGGGAAGTGTCTTCTCCAAGGTCCCCATAAGTCAGTGGCCCAGAGGAGAGACCTTGTCTTACTGTGCTGACCTCCACCTTCACCCTGTGCTCTCCACCCCGCCCACTAAGCCCACTGGGCCTATTCTGTTCCCCAGATCAGACAGGCTTTGTTTGGGGATTGTTTTTCCTAAGAAGTTTCCTCTGTGGTGCTGGATGACTCAGAGGCCTGAGTCACTGTGAGGCTGAGAGCTGGGGGCGGAGTTTGGGGGCAGGCAGGAGGGAAAGGGGAGAAGGGACAGGATGTGACTCCAATTCCAGCCCCAGTCTCCCACTGCTGGATCAGTGACGACTGACAAGTCCCCTCTCCTGCCTAGCCTCAGTTTCTCCAAGTGTGAAAAGAGGAGGTTGGGCTTTGATGAATGCTCCCTAGTCCAGGCTGAGCCTGAGAGCCCCAGGTTCCAGGGCCCCACCCAACTTAAGACTCAAAGGCTGGGTGTGGGGCCTGGAATCTATGTTTTCAGTGGCTCCCCAGGTGAGTCTGCAGCACACCTAGTCTACAGAGGTGTGGGGAACCAGGTGGCTCAAGGCCCCTCCTGGCTGGGCCTCGGTGTGCCTGCTGAACCTCAGCTTGGCCGTGACTGACGTCACCATCAGAGATCTCCCGTCTCTCTCGTGGTGAATGCTTTGGCAGATTGAATGGTGCATGGAAGTGCGTGGACTATTTATTTTTTTAACAGCCTATTTATAATTTACATACATCATTGAAGTAAATTTACGTGAGATTTACATGTTAATATAATTCACCCATTTTTAATTAATTCAATGATTTTTAGTCCATTTAGAGTCATGCCACCATCACCACATCCAGTTTGAGGACATTTTTTTTTAAAGATTTATTTATTTATGCATACAAGCTGGGGTGTAGGCCAGAAGTGTGGGGTGGTGAGAGGATTCATCAGAGACAGAGCTGGGAGCAGAACAGGCAGATCAACTGAAGTACACTGCTGAGGGGAGCAGCGGGCGAGGCAGGAGAGGTCTGCTGCGTCATATGGGAATCTCCCTGGCCGGGGATTGAACTCATGCTGCAGTGGCTCTGGATAGCTTCATAGTGTTGTGCTTAACCCGTTGCACCACCAGGGTGGACCCCAGTTTGAGGACTTTTTTACCCCTACCTGTGGGCACCCTGTGCACCGGCCTCCTGGCCCACATGGAGCTATTTTCTGTCCTGAATGCCCAGACAGACCTGTGTGCATTCAGCTTCACCTTTCTGGCTGTGTGATCTCAGGTAGATTACCACCCTCTCTGAGTTTTGGGTTTTTCCTCTTGAAGAGAGGGGACAGTCAGATCTTCCTTGAAGCTTGTTGCTTGAGTTTCACTGGTGGGTTAAGGTGGCTGACGCATAGTAGCAGCCTGGACTTGGGAGCCCAGGACCCAGGACATGGGATGCAGCGCAGATGCCCGCACAACCGTAACAACACTAGCAAACATTTCATAGACCCACTGTGTGCCAGGCACTGGCCTAAGTACTTTAAAGACATTAACTTTTACGCCCCAGAGCAACCCTATTAGGTGTGTTACTATCATTTCCTATTTCACAGCTTAAGACACTGAGGCACTGAGAAGGGCAGCGACTCCTCAGGGGGCGCGGGAGGGTCAGCAGGGCTGGGCACCTGTCCCAGAGCCAGTGCTTCATGATCACACACAGACGGAATCGTGGAGCTAGGGACGCTGTTCGTGGACCCAGAAACCCACTTCCAAGGGTTTCTGGCACCCACTTCCAAGGACAGGACCCACTACAGGGGACATAGGGCTGGAAAGATGGGGCGCCCTACTGAATACATCATATGACAGGTGTGACTCGGTGCCTGGAGCATGACCTCAGGTTTCGAGGATAAGGCCGCAGTGTAGGGGGCAGAGCCTGAGGGTGCACTTTTAGCAGCCCGGGAGCGAGGCGCGGGGGCCTGGGGAAGGCCTGGGGAGTGCAGTGCCTGTGAGCTGACAAGGTGCCAATGTGCGGACAGGTGTGGCAGCCGGTGGTGGGGGACTTGAGATAAGGCGCAGGGCCCTGCTTCTGGCCTCAGAGGCTTTCTCATGTCAGTGCAGGGCCAGCGGCAGACGCCAGTTTTCTCCTCTCACAAAGGCCTGTCTGTTTTTTCCCTCTTCCTTGTCTCTTTGGATGCCAAAGAGTGGGAATGTCCCAGAGGATGGGGCCCAGAGTACCCCATATCATCCTGCCAGCTCGCACAGGGGTCAAGGCCTGGGGCCAAGTCCATGGTTCAGGAAGCGCCTGCCAGGCCCCAGGTTCCCCCCTCTGCGGCAGCTGTGAAGCCCATTTGGCTGGGCCAGACCCCAGTAATTTTCCTCTAAGCCGTCCTCCCTCCTGCTCCTTCCCTGGCTGCCTCTGCTGGCCGGAGGGTGTCTGCATTCTGGCTTAGGGGAGGGCCAGCAGGCTCGGGGCTGGCCCTCTGGGGTGGGGAAGGATGGCTGACAGCTGGTGTTAGAAGGGGTGAGGGTGCAGGGAGGAGGCGGTGGCTGGCAGGCTCGAGTTTCCTGAGCCTTCCTGGCACTGGTACTCACTCTCTTATCTCCTCTCATCTGCGCTAGAGCCCCAGTAGCCTGATGAGGAAACTGAGGCCCGGAGAAGCAAAGAGCTTGTCCAGCTGCAGCACAGAGGCCAAACCCGTGCTCTCTGGAGGCAGGAAATTTAAGGGAATTTAAAGGCAGTTAGGTGGCACAGAGGGTGATCCTGGGGGATCAGTGTGTGATAAGGCTGCAGAGCATGTGGGCACCAGCTCCTTGAAGGCCTTAAATGCCAAGCCTGGAGTTCTGATGCTGTCTCTCTGCGTGGGTGGGGGGAGGCTTGGCCCTCGCAGGATTGACTAGGGAATGGTGCAATTTCTGTGGAAAATGGAGAGTCAGAGACAGCAAGGACGCTGGTGTGGTGGCTCTGGAAAAAAACTGGGGCCCTGAATCAGGACAGTGGCTGGGGCATGGGGATGGTTAGTGAGTGGAAAGTGGAGAGTGTGTGGGGTCTCAGCTCCGGCCGCAGCCCTTACATGCTGTCCCAGTGGGGTGACTCTGCCACTAGCCGTTACAGAGGGTTCCAGAAGCTCCCTGAGGAGCAGCACCTGGAGAATGATGCTGGTGACGGGGCAGGGGCCTGGAGGTGAGGCTGGGAGCACACGGGGAGGTTCGACAGCTCCTGCTCCGCCCCGCCTGCTGCTGCCTGCCGGCCCCTGTGTTGTGGACCTGGTCGAGTTTTTCCAGCTGGCTGTGATTGTTCTCTGAGCTGGGAAGAGGCAAAGCTTTCCCGCCTCCCTCTGTGTATGTTCAAGAGCACTAAGTACTTTAGAAAAAGCGACTGTTAAAATGAAAAGGACAAAAATCAAGCATATCTTTGAGCCCTAATGGTTCTCCTGCAGTTAAATGTTTGAGCTCAATTGCCACGAATCTTTAATCGTGCTGTGGTATTCGGAGTTTCTCCAGGGTGTCTTCATATTAGCGCCAGTTATGGCGCCCCTGCGAGGCAGCCTAGTCATTCTCTATCTGAGGACGCTGCCTCAGAGGGGTTGAGTCACTTGCCTAGGGTCACCCAGGCAGTGGAGGGCAGGGCTGGGATCAGAGGGTGACCCCAGAGCCCTTGGTCTCTTGTGTGGGGCAGACCAGAGGAGGGGTGTGGCAAGGAGAGACTCACGGAGGGGTGTGTGGGAAGGTGGGTTCTTTAGGTGCTGCCTAAGGCCCTCTCTGGGGGTGGCCCCCATCCCTGGCCCCAGTCGCCACCCCAGGTCTCTGAGCCTGGTCTGGACCCTCCAGCCCTCCCCTGCTCTGGAGACAAGCCACAGAGGTAGAGGTCAAGGGTGGTGTTGGGGCTGGCCCAGCCAGTGGGCCTGGGAGAGGGCCTGTACCGTGCTGGGGCCTGAGTTGCCGTGGCCAGAGGCTGTGTGCCTTTCCCCTGCTGGTCGTCTGTGTGTCCTGAGCCCGCGGCCCTGCTCCTGGCGCCTTGTGTCTCCGCCTGTGCCCCTGGGGCTTGTTGGGGGTTCTGCCTGCAGTGTGCACACTGACCCAGAGGGTGGGCTCCGGCATCCCACCAGAGGAAGGAAGCCTTGGCTGCAGCTGGCCGTGCCAGGCTTGGGACAGACACGACCCCCACCCCCCAGGAGCCGCAGCAGGAGACTCACAGCGTCTCCGACTTCTGCTGTCCTGGGTCACTGCTCCCCGTGTGCCTGAGGAGCTTCCTCTTCCCTGGTGAATCCTGGCTCAGGATGAACCTGACCCCCACATAGGCAGAGACCCCGGCCGGGTGCCCAAACATTGTTTGCCTTTTGCTGCTCCTTTCAGAATCCCGAGTCCAAGGGTCCGAGTGGCCTGAGAGACGGCTGGCTTGCCTGTGCCCAGCCCTCTGCCCCGCAGGCTACTCGTAATCTCTCTGCAGGAGGGCACGGAAACCAGCACCATGAACATCTTTTGTGCAAGGCGTGGCCCCAGGGTCTTCCATGTTTATGGTCTCATTTGAGCCTTTCAGAAAGGTTTTTCTACCCTGATTTTATACATTAGGATATGGAGTCTTGGAGAGATAGAAACTTATCCTAGCTGCCAAGGAACAATAATTGCAGCTTCCTTTATATGTGTGTACACTGTGCCAAGCCCCAAATGTCTTTCACCTCATTAAAGTCTCACAATTTCTAACAAGGTGTTATAATCCCCACTTTACAGAGGAGGAAATGGAGGCTCAGAGAGCAGAAGCTCAAAACCTTCCCAACCAGCTTCCCCCCCACCAGGGAAGGGGAAACAGATACTATGGAGTCTGGCAGGAAGGACACCAGGCTGGCACTCAGGGCCAAACCTGGCTGCGCCAAGGGCACGAGATCAGGAAGTGGCCGGGCCAGACCCTTTCTGAGTGCCCCGCCCTGGCTCTTAGAATAGTGAGGTTGCTCCGATAGCTGGAAGAGGGCCAGTGGCTTTGGCCCCTGAGACAGTTGGCCTCCTGGCGGTGGCTCAGCCAAATCCTACTATCCATCTCCCCTACAGCTGTCCACACCCAGGATGGACTGGGCCACGGCAGAGGTCCAGCTGGCCCTCACAGGGTCCTGGTCATGTCGTGGAGACACGGGCCTCACTCTGGCCAGGGAGCTGAGACCTGGATTCCAGGTCCACTCTGCCAGTACTTAGGATGTGTCTCTGAGAAATCACACTCCTGTTTCTGGTGTCATCCTTTCCAAAGAGGACTAATGGACACTGCTGCCGATAAGTCCTACTCTGTGCAACACTCCCCAACCATCCCACTCCATAACTCCTCACTACTTGGCAACTTGGCATCACTCTCCCTGTTTTTTTTTTTAAAGATTTATTGTATTTATTTATGCATACAAGAACTGGGGTACAGGCCAGAGGTGTGCTGCGGAAGGGTTGTGTGTGAGAGGATTCATCAGAGACAGAGCGGGGAGCAGAACAGGCGGATCTACTGAAACACACTGCTGAGGGGAGCAGCGGGTGAGGCAGGAGAGGTCTGCTGTGCCATGTGGAAAGTACCCTGGCTGGGAATCGAACTCTGAACTCTTGCAGTGGCTGTGGATAGCTTGATAGTGCTGAGACTTTAACCCTTGCACCACCATGGAAGCCCCACTATCCCTATTGACACGTCTCACCTGAGAGTCAGAGAGGGAAAGTAACTTGCTCTAGGACACACAGCCCAGACAGAACTCAAGAATCTGACTGTGGAATCTGTAATCTTCCCCCCTGCACTGCCTTACTGCTCTTGTGTGGTGTGTGCATGAGGAATGAAGAACTCTGTGCAAAGAAACCAGACGGTTCAGGGAGATGGGTGCTAACTTCGGGGGCGCTCCAACTTTGTGTTAGGTCTTGGGCTTTCTCACTGCTCTGTGCTCTAGGTATCGTTCTCCCTGTATTATTTTTCCTTCTCTCTCTCCCTCCCTCCAGGACAGAAAGAGTGGTCTGAATGTGTCATGAAGCCCCTCGTGGGGGACCTCACCTCTGCTGAACTCATTTCGCTGGCCATGAGGCTGTTCCCAGCTCTGGCTAAGGAGGCATCTGCCAGGACCCCTCCCTGGGGGGGTATCCATAGCCTCTTCTGCCATCTCTTGGAGCCCCGTTCTCTGGGAACTCATCGGTCTTCCCGTTTTATACATAAGGAAGCTGTTCACAGGCGCCGTCTTGCAGTCTGAAACATGTGTTCTTCCGAGTCCATGGGTCCCCCTGGACTTCACCGAGGCTGGTCCAGTTTCACTGGGTTTCATAACTGGCTCTCTGTTTACTGACCATTGGCCCAATTAGCACTGCCCCGGGCCAGGGGGTGGGTGTTCCCAGGAGGACCCAGAGAACCTCAGGAGCCACAAAGCAAACACGCTCCGAGAGGGGGCAGCCCGCGCGCGGCCAGCTGCCTGGAAGTCAAGAACAGCAGTGTTTGGGGCGAGGAGAAAAGAACAGGGTGGTGTCTTCCAGGCCTGGCCAAGCGTTTAGTACACTGTGGTCCGGGTGGAGGGTGTAGTGGCTTCCTCTTAGCTCTCATAGCTTCCCTGGGAGGCCCAGAGAGGCTCAGAGAATAGCCTCTGGCCTGCAGCCACTGCGGGGGCCTGGGCCTGACTGTGAGAGAAGGACATGGATCCTGAAAAAAGGGCCTACTCTGTGTGTGGCACTGGGCGGGACACTCAAGCTCAGTGGTCAAGGGGCTCTCTGAGGCTCTGAGAAGGACAGGGACTAGGATGGGCCCCCAAGGGAGTGATGGTGGGACAGACTGCCTTGCAAGCTCAGGAAACCAAGCCAGACCCGAGTGCTTGTGAGTGGCAGAGATTAGGGGCCACTGTCTGTGCCCACTCGGGGTCCGCAGCCTGGGGATCATCCTAGCACTTGCTTCTGTCCTGGGTGTCCACATCAAATTTTGGAGGGCTCAGGGTTCTTTGGCCTGGTGAACCTCCTGGCCTGGCCTGGGAAGACAGGCCTGGCTGGGGCCTGACTGATTGAGCAATGCAACCCTTTACCTGGAAAGGACACTGTCGCTGCCTGCCCAGGCGGTAGGATACCAGAATGCCTGTGGTCTCCACAGACAGAACTTGGGGACTTTGAATCTCAGCAATGCCTCCCTCCAGCCAAGTGACCCTGAGCCAGTGACTGAAGCTCCCTGGGTCTCATTTTCCCCGGCTGTAAGATGGGAACTTCAGTGTCTGTTTCCCCAGCTTGTGTGAGGAGAGACAGAATTATTGGAGCCCCTCTCCTCCCTCCCTCTTCTCACAGAGACATCTGGACCCAGAGGTGCGGGGACACGCTACTTACAGTGACAGCAGAGCCTCCTTCCGCAGGTCGGGGGCCCTGGACTGTAGCGGTGACCTGGTCCAGTGCCCCGTTTTACAGATGGGGACCCTGAGGCTCAGAGACATGTAGGTTCTGGATATAGATGCACAGCTAGGATCTAGGGGTGCAGGGTTAGCAGTTGGGCTTGGAGTCCCAGCATTTGGGGTCCAGCTTCTCTTTTGCATATGGTGACTCTCAGGCTCCAGAGGGAGAATGAGTTGCCCAAAGTCACCCAAGAAGTCAGTGGCAGAGCCAAATCTAGCACTAGGGACCCTTCTTTTCTACTGGGGGGGAAGGTCTTTCTTTTGACCAATCCCTTCATTCCCCTGAACTCACAGGTCTTCCAGGCAGGAAGCAGCCTACAAGCCGCCTGTACCCTCTACATCGCTGCCCTGAGGGAGGATTTCCAGGCTGTGGGCTCCACAAGGGCAGCGGCCAGGGCCTGCTCACCCCTCTCCGGTGCCCAGGCTCTAGCGCTGTGTGGCAGGCAAAGCTGCAGGGCCTTCGTGAGCATTAACCCGGGGCCAGCACCCTGGGCCAGTAGTCAGTGACCTCTGGGCCAAGGTCAAGCGACAGTGGCCCTCTGTTAATCACCAACTGGACAGGTCAGGGCCATCGAGGGGACTGCTCGGCTGGGCCGGCCAGCGGCTCAGATTTACTGGGGGCACTGGGATGGCAGGATATTTCTTCCTATTGGCTTGGATTTTCCAAAGTGCCTGATAAGCAGGCATCACTTTATGTAAATTTATTAAAGGTGTTTTTCCAGATCAGAGTTTCATAAAGCCGAGCAAAATGGGACAACTGCATTGGATACATACTAGTAAATAGTCTCCAGCCCTACAACAGGATGTTTTTATTTTTAAGCCAGTATTTTCAGGTATAATTTACCGATGGTTACAATTTGCCCATTGTAAACGCACAGTGCAGATTTTTCAGTTGTGCAATCATCACCCTAATGCACCACGAGAATGTTCTCATGCCCCTAAAATGTTCCCTCTTGCCACTGAGTGGTCTGGATACCCGCTCCAGCCTCAGGCTGATATTTGAGAATGGAATCCTCCCCTTTGTCTCATCAAATAGCGCTGATAGTGTTTAACCTCTTTGACTTTTAAAGGAGGTATTGCCACACTGCCGTCCTGCAGTTTGCCTTCTGTACTTGGAGGCCTCTCTGTGTGCGCTGAGTGCCTACTAAGTGCCTACTGTGTGCCAGGGACAGATCTGACTTGGCCTTTTTTCACAGCTGCATAGTGGTCCATTGTACAGCGGCTCCGTGATTTATTTAACCAGGGCATTTGGATCCTTTCCAGTGTTCTTCAAACAATGCTTCTGTGAACGTCCTTGCACATATATTTTTGTGTTCCTCTGTAAGTAATACTGAAGGAAGTGGGACTGTTGTTGCATTGTGTATTTTGTAACCCTACAGTCAACTTGCTAACCAGAGAGGTGAACCCAGTTCCTGCTTCCATCTAGAGCACATGAGAACTGTGGGATTTTGATGATCCCCCAAAGGCTGATGGAGACAGAAGAGCTCTCTGAATTTAGCCCCCAAGCTGGCCCAGAGGTACAGCCTCAAGAACTTGGACATATCCCTGTGGCTCCCTGTGGGTACTGGGGTGTGGCATGTGGGTCCTTGTGACCCTGCCGTCTTCCCAGGTTCAACTCTTGCCCCGTGTGTTTGGACTGGACCCGGAGTTGTAGCCTGTCCCGCCTGCCCCTGCCGGTCCCTCCTCCAGAATGCCAGTCTCCATCCTGCCGATCTCCAGGGCCATGTCTCAGTCCCTTTCTCAAGGATACCTTCTATGGTCCCTACTGCCTGAATTCTTGCTTCTCTTTCTGTGTTTCTGCTTTATTTTTTTTTAAAGATTTATTTATTTATGCATACAAGCTGGGGTGCTGGCAGAGGTGTGGGGCGGTGAGAGGGTTCACCAGAGACAGAGTGGGGAGCAGAACAGGCAGGTTGACTAAAATACACTGCTGAGGGGAGCAGCAGGCGAGGCAGGAGAGGTCTGTCGTGCCATGTGGGAATCTCCCCAGCTGGGCATCGAACTCATGCCGCAGCTGCCGACAGCTCCACACTTAACCCGTTGTGCCACCAGGGAGACCCTGTGTTTTCTCTTTATCTGCCCACATTCCCCCTTTGGTGGGAGGCTATGGCAGCTGGTGGAGGACCAGCTTCAGCCTGTTGTATTGAAAGCCAGCAGGGCCTGGGGCAGAGTCCACCCTAGCAGATAGGGCTGGGGGCAGAGAATTCCCGTTTCCTAGGGCCAGGCCAGGCTGTTTTCAGACATGCAGACTTGCTGGAGGCCAGCTCCAGGCGAAGTTATTCTCTGGCTTGAGGAGGGTGGAGAAAGCTTCAGTGTGTAGTGGAGGGAAAGGGGAGTGAGAGACAGCACACACCAGGGAGTGGTTAAGCCGCTCTGTTTATTGTCCGAACAGCCGGGTTTATATAGTATAAATCTTGGCAAACATGCTCGATATATGATTACAAGGAATGCTTTGATTATACAAAAAGTACATGTTTTTCTTCTATGTTGATTGACTTATAGATCACAACTTTTGAGAAAGTACATTTTGTTTATCATAAGATTGATTGCACAGGAACTTACTGATCACAACATTTCTCAGACGATGGGTACGTGTATTTGAAGTTACGCATTTGAAGTTTCAGTAAGACACAAGAGATTACCATGGTGATTAATAAGATCATTAGTTCATGATTATCTATAAAGGCAACCTAAGGCCTATCTAGCTACAAATCTGAGTATGATGTGACTAGAGGGCAGCAAAGGCTCGTGATTAACTCTTACAGCAAAGGCACATAGCTAGGTTGGCAAGGATTACACATGATTATAGTTCCTGTTATAAATCACCGATGTTTTTTGGCCCAACTACGTAACAGGATCCTAGGTGACCAGAGTCAAGCGATTACGTTTTGTAGTTTAAGATTAACAAGCAGAGACAGCACACCTGTTCTCCGAGAAGGGGGCTTCCTTGAAGCCACTTCACCCACAATCGTGACCTTGTCAAACTATTTGGGGGGAACTAGGCGTAGCACAGACTGACTTAATCCTCAGCAGCTACCTACCCGCTGAGTAGATGAGGAGACTGAGGCATAGAAGAAGAACGTAACTGATTACAGCAAAGGTGGAAGTTAAACTCAGGTGTCCAACTCCCCAGTTCTTGATTCTGTCACTGAACTGAGCTGCTGCAGATCTGGGGTGCAAAGGGAATTTGAGAGTAGAGGAGCAGAATCAGGGAGAGTGGAAGCAAAGGAAAGGAGCCCAGGGGGGTAGGGAAGAGACTTCAGTGCTGGTCTTCAGGGAGAGCCAATATATAAGGCCAAAAATGGAAACAAACAAATGAAAAACAACCCCCAGACCCCTCAAACAAACCAACACACCGCTACAAGAGGCAACAAGGGCTGGTGATTTAAGACCTGAAAATAAATCCTGAAATCATCAGCTCAAGCAGGTAGAGGTGGTTGCCCCTGGGGAGAGGTAAATGGGGTTGAGAAGGAACAGGTATAATTTTTTAAAAGGAAAGGAAGGCCATCTTGACTTAGTGGAACTGGCACACGCAGGCGGTAAGCCTTCTGCCCTGTGCCTCTGGATCTTGCTTGCCCGCTGCCCAAGGAAGGGAAGTCCCTCGCGTCCCTGGCTGGTGGCTGCCCCATGCTGCCCAGGTGGGATTTCCACCCAGACCTGGATGGCCTGTGTTCAAGCCCTGGCTGTGCCTCTCCCCAGTTGTGCGCCAGTTTGGCCCTTCTGTCCTCTCCACCCCCTCTCTAAAATGGGACACCCATGGAACTGGGTGAAGGATGCTGTGCTATCTTAGGATACGCGGGAAGCAGTCCGTAAATGCTGCTTTTGTCTTTTCTCCTGGACATGTTAGCTGTGGAGAAAGGAAGGGGCTTGCTGGGTCACACAGGAGGCTGAGTTGGGCTGGCCGTCAGCGGTGCATTTGCTCTTTTCAACAGGCACGGAGTTAATGCCTGCTGTGCGCCAGGCCTGGTGCTGGGTTCCACACCCCCCACCCACCCCCTCCCCCAGCTGAGGTGAATGGGAGGTGCACCCAGTCGTGTCAGGCCCCGTGGGAACTCCGATGTCCCCAAAATCCAGGCCAAATCACCGCCCTCCCTAACCCTCCCTGCCTCATCCGTCCCTCCCTGCAGGGCGGTCCCCAGCTTGGGCGGGGTGAGGGAGCGGCTACTTAAGGTTGGCGAGGGGAGGCTACAGCGCCGACTGGGTGTGCTGCCCGCTGGGTCCCGCACGGAGTCCGCGATGGCTCCGCACCGCTCCGCGCGCTCGCTGCTGGGCGCGCTGGTCCTGGCGCTGTGCGCACTGTCGCTGCCCGCCCACGCGGCCGTCTCGGCGCGAAGGAACCAAGGCGCACAGCCGTCCCGGGAGCAGGCGCCCGCGCCGCGTGTGAGTGCCCGGGCTCCCGGGGGCTCCCGGAGTAACTATCTATTGTATAAGTTCTTGCAGATACAGCGCTAGGAAAAGGGGAGTAATTCAGGTCTAGAATGGAAAAACTGTTTTGTTGCTTTGTAAGTATCTTTTGCTGCTTTGGGGCTCCGTGGATGGGGGTGGGAGCCTCGGTCCTGGCTGTTTCCCTCCCTGGAGGCTAATCTCACCCTGCTTTCTGATTTCTGGCCCACTTCCTGCCATTTGGCATCTCCCTTTTGTCTTGCTTCTCTACTTTCCTCTTCTGATTCTTCTTCCATGTCAGATTCCTCTTTCTCGCCTGATTTTTCTCTTCCTCGCCGATATTTTCTCCCTCTTTGTAGTATGACCTCAGCTCTGGCTGCTTATCATTACTATTTATGCTTCCCTCTCTGATATCCCCTCTCTGTCTAGTTTCTCCTCTCTCCAGTTTCCCTGGTGTGTTTCTCCGCTCCTCTACTTGAATTCTTCCCCTATAGTTTCTCTGACTTCCCCTGGATTTGTCCATGGTGACCCGTGTGTGCCTGCGGATTTCTGCCTCCCAGCTCCCGCTAACCGCCCGCTGTGCCGGCCCCTCCTCTGCATGTTTGAGTCTTCCGGGACGTTAACCATTAACTACCTCCTCTTCAACAGGCTTCTGCAGACCCTGGCTGCGTCCTCTCCACCTTTTCCAAGAAGTGGAATTTGGGGGTGGGGTTTTGGGGGGCAGGAGGGAGGAGGCAGACAGCGCAGGAGGCCACTTGGGCTCAGTCATCTAGGCCCTCCCAGGGGTGTGTTGGGGGCATAGATGGTGCATGGAAAATCGTTCCCACTTCCAAAGAGCAAAAGCGGGCTGAATGACCTTGGGTCAGTTCCCTTTTTCTTTGGGCCTCGATTTCCCTGTCTTCAGAGGGGTTGGGTGATGAACTCTCTGAGCACCCTTCTAGTTTTAAGAACCCCTGAGAATGCTGGAAGGGAACAAGCTGGTCCCTGGCAGGGTCATTTCTCCTCTCTGTGCCTCAGCTGCCCCATGCAGTTGGCACTCAGAAGGGAATTCAAGCCCTCCGTCCTGCCTGCCCATCACTGGGGAGCTGACTAGGAGGCAGAAGCCGGCTGGGAACAGGGTTTGGAGCCTAAACTCTCCCCTGTTTGCTCACTCATGGAGACGGGGTGTAGAAGGAGGAGGACTCACCTTGGGTCGGGAGAGGCAGAGGTTCAAGTGAGATGCTCTTGGTGCTGGAAACCGCCCTCCCTCGTGCCCAGGGTCTCACCCGCTGGGTTGCTGCCCTTACTCAGCCTCCGCCTTATCTCTTCCAGCCCAGCATGGTGGTGGAGCACCCTGAGTTCCTCAAGGCAGGCAAGGAGCCTGGCCTGCAGATCTGGCGTGTGGAGAAGTTCGACTTGGTGCCCGTGCCCCGAAATCTTTACGGAGACTTCTTCACGGGGGATGCCTACGTCATCCTGAACACAGTGCGGCTAAGGAACGGGAACCTGCAGTACGACCTCCACTACTGGCTGGGTGAGGCTGGCCCTGCTCCAGCCCCCTCCTGTCCTGTCCCCCCAGCCCCCTTGCAAAGCAGAGGGATTAATACAGAGGGACCACTGAGGGGCGGTCCCCAGGAAGCACCCATGGGAGCTGAGTGACTGTTGGGCATCGAGTATGTGCAGGCCCCTGGCTGGCGCCCCCAGACTCCACAGCAGCCTGCCCAGCTCCAGCCCCGGCTCTGCCCAGTCACTCAGTGCCTCTGGCATGTGGACTTGAAGATGGCGCCTACCTCTTAGGAGTCATGTGAGGGTTAAATGAGTTTCTGTAGCACTTGGGAACTAGGGACCCCTTCCAGAGCTCCCCTGGTCATGCCCCAGTCCGCCCTTCAGAGTTGGGGGCCCAGAGGCCCTGCCTAACTTTGCAGTGGGCATCTAAGTCCTGCCCCCACTGAGCCCCAGTTTCTTAATCTGTGATTGAGCCAAAGCCCCCAGGCCTGACTTGGTACTCGGAGGCTGAGAGTGAGTGCCGGGAACAGGCGGAGAGGAGAGTGGTGGGAATGGGTCAGAGCCGGGACACTCTTGGAGGCGTGGGTCCAGCGCCCAGCCACGCCATCCTGCAGAAGGGTATCGGCAGGCCTGCAGGAGCAAGGGCGTGCCCAGCTCCCACAGTCCGGCCGGGCAGTGCTGGGGGCTCCCGACTTCTCTGCGGGCAGGCCACACTCGGGAAGCTGCACTCATGCTGCTCTGATGTTGCCCAGGCAATGAGTGCAGCCAGGACGAGAGCGGGGCGGCCGCCATCTTCACCGTGCAGCTGGACGACTACTTGCATGGCCACGCCGTGCAGTACCGCGAGGTCCAGGGCTTCGAGTCCACCACCTTCCTCGGGTACTTCAAGTCTGGCCTCAAGTACAAGGTGGGTCCCGGGCAACGGGGACAGATGCCCCAGTGGCAGGGCCATGGGTGTCCATCCATCCTTTAGCCTGTGTGGTCCTGGGGGCAGACCGGCCAGAGCTCAGCCTTTGGAGCTGGTGAGCCTGGGTCCAGTCCTGGACTTCCTAGCCGTGTGACCGGGGACAAACCACACTCCCGTGAGCCTCTGGTTTCTTAGCTTACTGTGGAGAGAAAAACATTGCCTATCCCTTCACGGGGTTGTCGTCCTCAGCCCGCCAGGGAGGAGACCTTGCTTGCCTTGGTCTCACGCCAAGTCCTGTTCCTGCACCCCTGAGCCCTTAGGCCCCCGCAACGGAGGCCTCATGTTAGGTTGGAAAGGCACCTTGGTCGCATAAAGTCAGTCCCCCTTCACTTGAATTCTGAAGAGTCTGGGCCAACACAGAGCTCCCCCACTCCCAGCTGGCAGCACCCAGCTAGGTGGGGCTGCGCAAAGCCAGGGAGCCCCATGGGGCTGTGTCCTGGTGTGTGGCGTGACTGCAAGCCACTTGGCTCCTGCCCTCTCTGCCCTCCGTGGCTACACGAGAGCCAGTTGTACCTGCCCTTCAGGCCTGGGGAGAGGCTTTGTGAAGAGCTCGCTGGGAAATGCCTTGTGTAGGGCTTGGCATCGCGGGAGGCTCGAGGGGAAGCTGCGGGTTCGTCTCCATCGGGACAGGCAGGAATCCCAGGCTTTGCTCGTCAGATGGGCCTTAGCGCCAGGGTCTAGATCTCTCTGGGGAAATCCAGGCCCAGGGAGGTTCAGCAGCTGACCGAGGGGCGCACAGCAGGCCAGGCAGTTGCTGAGACCAGAACCCAGAGCTCCTGACTCGAGCGTGTTTGCCACTGCGCCGAGCTGCGTGCCCTGATGGCATGGTGACCTCTCTGCCCAGCGAGGCGCAAGGGCTTGAGAACTGGCCCTCAGCGCTGGACTCGGTGGGGTGGGGCTGGATCCCCTGGAGCCTACCCAGAGCCCCAGTTCACCTGTGCCCACAGTCCCTTCAGGGGCCTTGGTCCCTTGGAGGAGAGAGAAGGGAGGGCCCAGCCCTGACCCAGAGCAGGAGTAGGTCTTTTTGTTACTCCTGGGGCAGGAAGAGAAGAGTCCTTGACCAGGGTGAGAGAGGTTGGGGTTGAGGTCCCAAGGCCACGCCCCGGCTGCTGTGAAGCTTTGGGCTGCTCGTGTGTCTCTGTGTGTGTGCTTGGCCACATTCCCCATTTGTCATTCACTCAACAAACGCTTCTCAAGCCCTGTAAGCTCAGCGACAGTTTGTGGTTGCTGTTGTGTAGACAGCAGCCACTCACGTCACTCAGGCTGCACTCAGTGACAGAGCTGGCGTTCAAGCCCAGCAGAAGGGCCTCTTACGGAGCTGGGTCAGAGTCTGCCTTTCAGATGCCCCCATCTTTAGTCCTAGGGCATGTGGGCCTAGGAGTCCGCAGGCTTAGCAAGCCTGCCCGGGTGTCCGGATTTTTCTAGGATGTTTTTGGCCCATACTCTGAGGACCGCTCCAGGGAGTGGATTCCAACCTGGGTCCAGATTTGGGGCTTCAGCCCTGAAAGGCTCGAGTGGAAACATGGGGTCCAAGGTCCCTCCTGTTTTCCACCTCCTGTGAGTCCTCTGGCTGCCCCCGCACTTGGCAGCTCAGCCCCAGGCCTCTGCCCAGCACCCTCATCAATTATAGATCCCCAAGGAGCACAGCTTGTTACGCAAGACTTGTTCCTGTGAAAGCCTGCTCCTTGGGGCCAGTGCTGTCCGGGGGTGAGAAGGGGCAGGGAAGGGGCAGGGGCCGCTCGGAAGGGCTGCCAGAGGGCCAGGCCCAGCTCTTCCAAGACCCCAAGTCCTTAAAAGTCACCGCGCTTTTCAGAATCTGTGGATCCCTCTTCCGCCCCTCTTCTCCCTCCTCCCACTCCTCCTCAACCCTCACACAGAACCCTAGAGACTCCCTTGGGGCTGGGTTGTTTGAACCTGTTGTCCAAACAGAATCTGGACTAAGCTTAGTCCTAGAGCCCCTGGATCTAAGGAACACAAGGGGAGACCCAGAGAACCCCTCGAACCCTTCCTGTCTTCCTTCCCATTTCTTAGATAAAGAACCCCAGATTCAGAGTGTGGAGGGGATCAGCCCCAATCAATACATTTCCTTTGTTTTATTAGCAATTTAACATGTAAAAAAACAATATAAATTTTTATAGCTGACTACATGGTTAATAAATGTTTATTGTAAAATGGCAAACGTTAGAGAAATAACAGGTTTTAGATAGCAAATGTCCCCTATGAGTCTATTCTTAGAGATACACACTAAAGGATGGTTAATTTTTTTTCTTTTTATGAACATTAGCTCTGTCTATACATATATAAACAAAGAACTACCTATAAGTGATATATGTAGTGTTAATTGAGATTGTGATTTCTAAACCAATTTATCCTCTTGAATTTTATTCAAGTAAGTTGATATTAATTTCTGCCCACTATAGGAAGCTCAATCAATCCCAAAAATTTTAGTTAAAAAAATAAAATCATGTCCCCCCTACCTCTGTAGACCCACTAAGGTCTTCTGAGAACTTGCTGTTATTTTTTGTTAACTCATCTTTCTAAATCTAATTTCCTCTATTGGGAAGATTAGAGGAGTTAATCAGGAAATACATCTCCACAATTACTAGAAATCAAGTATTATTTTAAAATTCATATGCAGATCATTTATTGCAACTGAGATTTAGGACACAAACAACACTTTTCCTTTTAAAAAAAGTTTCTATTTTTTAATAACAAAAATAAAGGGTATGTTTGAATGAGTCATCTATGTTAGAGATGTATAAAGAAAGCAGAGGGCCTTTCTCTCCTTTCACCCCCATTTCCTGTCTCGAGGAATGGGACATGGTGGGTTTGTCTTTCCAGCATCTTTCGGAAAAGCTTTCCTGAAGTCTCCATGGACACCCAGGTGTGGGCGAGGCTCGGGGAAGGGCAGACTTGGGACTGACACTCAGCATTGCCACTGACTGGCTGGAGCCCTGGGCATAGGGCTGAACCCCTTTACACCTCAATTTCCTGGCCTTGAAGTGGAGTGAGCCCCTCTCTCGGGCTGACTCTGAGGTCCATACTCATGTCCATAAGGCAAGGACTCAGCAGGGGCGGCCTCTGTGGTCATTGCCAGGTGAGGTGGTCATGGTCCCCAGGGTTCCCCAGCCCCCCAGGGGCTCTCCCTGATTTGAGGGGGGTGCAGAGAGGCAGCCAGCGCCGGGAATCCTTGGGAGGGGCCGCAGAGCCCAAGGATTCTCTTGACTGGGCTCCTGCTGGTACCAAGGAGAGACACCAGAGGGCGCTCCAACCCCTTGCAACAGGAGAAGCCTCATTTCTACTAGAAGAGCTTTGATGTGGACAGCGGCTTTTTCCTGCCTCCCACCTGATGTGACCCTAATGACCTTTGCCTAGGGAAACCTGATGTTGGGGGGGAGGGCAGTGTGGGCCTTCTCCGTCCAGTCACAGCCGGATGGAATCTTAGCGCCATCACTTGCCAGCTGTCAGATCTTGGGCCCGTCCCTTCTCTGCGGTCTACTTTCTGCATCTGTAAGATGGGGTCAGTGGTGTCCCCCTTGTGGAGACACATACAGGTGGCTGGCCGCAGTGGGCACTGGTGCCTCACAGGCCCCTCTCTGTCGTTTCCTGGAGCCTGATCCAGACACCTCCGTCTGTCTCCTTGCCCTGGGGGGTCAGACCTGGCTGCCCTCTGCGGTGTTTGGCAGCAGAGGGGCCTGTCTGGGCCGCTGCATTTCTGGCCTTAGCGGAGGCCCTTCTGCCTCCTCCCCATGATACCCGGAGCAGGGAGATGAGCCCCAGTTTGGGAGCAGGGCGCAAAGTTTCAAGGCAGAGCTTTAACCCGCCTTGCTAAGCATCCTCGAGTAAGTCACTTCACTTCTCTGGGCTTTCATGTGCCCGTGGGTAAGATGGAAAGCTCCATAAGGACCCTCTCGACTGACTTGCCGCGCCCGGGGCCTGGGGTGGGTGAGCTTGTGGGTGGGTGCTCACGAGGCAGCTGGCCCATTCGTGAACTGTGCGCTGAGCCGAGCGCAGCATTGGGTGCTGTGCAGACGCCCCCCTCAAGGCCCTGCCTGGGGCTCAGTGCGGCATGGGGGCGGGGCAGCAGAGTGGAGGGGAGGTCTCCATTTCAGAAAGGAGAGGACTGAGGCTCAGAGAGGATAGTGACCGCCCCTGTAAGTGGCAGGGCAGGGACGTGAACCTGGGCTCGAGTTCTGTCACTTAGCCACAGCTGCCCCTGGAAGGCACAGCCGTGGGGTCTGTGTGGTGGGGTGGGGGAGGGGGTGTGAGCTGAGCAGTCCTCCTAGGCAGCCTGGCAGGGTGGGAAGGCTCTGCTTTTGCACTTTTCGTCGTGGGTTTTGCAGGCGGGCTGTGATGGGAGAAGCAGATCTTGATGTGCTGAGCCAGGGAAGTGCTGTGTGGAGCAAGGCTACCGGGTCTGTTCGTCACAGGACTCCCCGAGCCCTTTAGAGGCTGATGTGCGTTGTGTAGCCAGTAGGGGACAAGTGAGGGGCCGTCCCTTCCTTTGGGTGTCTTGGGGGACCAGAGTTCCTCAGGACATCCCTTGGCAGAGGCTGATTCTGAAAAAGCAGTTTGCTGCTCCCTGATCCAGCAAAGTGGCCCCTTTGGGGGCGGAGGAGCACAGACCCCCAGCAGGGGCAGTGGCGGGGAACTCCTGGCTGGCCAGACTCCCTTCACCTCCATCCTATCCCTTCCCCCACCCCTGCTCCCCTTGCCTGACTCTGTGTCCCTGACCGACAGAAAGGAGGCGTGGCTTCCGGATTCAAGCATGTGGTACCAAACGAGGTGTCGGTGCAGAGACTCTTCCAGGTCAAAGGGAAGCGCCAGAGCCGTGCCACTGAGGTGCCTGTGTCCTGGGAGAGCTTCAACAATGGCGACTGCTTCATTCTGGACCTGGGCAACGTGAGTCCTGCCCTTTCCCGGGGCTACCTGGCCTGGCCAGGCCTGACTCCTGGGAGGTGGACACGCCCGTGCAAACGCATGCGCAGATGTGGCCGAG
This sequence comes from Scalopus aquaticus, assembly GCA_004024925.1. NCBI lineage: Eukaryota > Metazoa > Chordata > Mammalia > Eulipotyphla > Talpidae > Scalopus > Scalopus aquaticus. Next base: position 23,568 of record PVIJ01007819.1, read on the forward strand.
CCAGCAGGCCCCTGCATATATGAGCTCCTGGGTGAATCAGACAGGCCTGCAGAAACTCAGGGCCAGACGCAGCGGCACGAGTGGCCTCCCGTGTGCATGCGGGGCTGATGCACAGACTCCCTGGCGGCCCGTGTCACACGCACCTCTCATGCACCTTCTCACATACAGCCCTCTGGTACACAGGCATGGCAGGCTGTGCCCACTGCACATGATGAGTACCTGCAAAGTAGACCTGGCGTATTGCACCAGGTCCCACATGTATGTGCAGTTGCATATGCACAGCTGTGCACAGGGTGTGGGATGCACACCAGGCCCACCTTACAAATGTGTGATGCTTTGTACAGATTTGCCTCCCAAGTCCACGTGCAGATGGACGTGGGTCAGCTCCCCACGTGTACATCCTGCAGATGCAGGCACACGCTTAACCAGTGTGAGCTTTATGGTAAAGTGTACTGTGCACACAGGGGAGTGGATTCCTGAGTGGGCAGCTCTGTGGATGCACACGTCTGTGTAACCAACACCTGGATCAGAAACACATCGCTGACCCCCACAAGACCCCTCTGTCTTCTGGTCACCCCCAGGATGACCATCATGGTGAACTGTCTCAACAGCAGAGAGGCGTTAGTTCCTCCTATACCTGGAGCCTTTCTTTTCTGTCTGACCCCTGCTCAGCATGTGGCTGACCTCTATCTCTGTGTTGTATTTAGTTATAGGGGGTTCATTCTCCTTGCTATGTAAGATTCAATCAGAAGGATATGCCCTAATTTATTCGTTCTTTCTGTTGTTAATGGGCATTTGGAGTAGTTTCTGGTCTGGGCATACTACAGAGGTGCTGCTCTGAACCTGCATGCCCAGGTCTCTTGGTGGACCCGCAAATGCACTTCTGTTGGGTGTATCCCTGGGAGGGGGTTGCTGGGCCAGAGGGTTTAGCTCCACTGAGCTTTTATAGCTGCAGCCAAACTTAGCAACTTTCCAAAGTGGTTGTACCAGGTATCACTCCTGCCAGCAGGCATTTTTATACACACTCTGTGACTGTCTCTGTGGAAAAGTACATATTCAAGCCACACACTCACATCCCCTGGTGCACACGATCACACCCACTAGATTTGAATGTGCAAGTGTACACACTCCCAGGTCCTCACCTGGGCAGGCAGAGAGCAGGTGAACTGACACAGCGTGCGCTCCTTGCCATGTCGCCGGGTAGGGCTTCCATTGCAGGCTGGCTGTGGCCTTACGTGGTCCCCTGTCTTACAGAACATCTACCAGTGGTGCGGCGTCAATAGCAACCGGTACGAGAGGCTGAAGGCCATGCAGGTGTCCAGGGACATCCGGGACAATGAGCGGAGTGGCCGGGCCCGAGTGCAAGTGATTGAGGAGGGCAGTGAGCCCGAGGCGATGCTCCAGGTACCCACAGACACATCCCAGGGGCTGGGCGGGGCCACGGTGGAGCCAGGGTACTCGTTGTTCTTCCATTTGGTAGCAATTTTGAGGTGAATTTGTTTCTCCACTAAGCTAGAACTCTTTAGGAAATAGGAAAGAGCAGCTTTCCTGACAACTTTTCAGAGAGGGGCTGGAATCCCAGGCCTTGGCGCATGATGGGCTTGTAAGCAGGGTGCATACCCTCCAGCATGGAGGGCCAGGTCTTCCAAAGGAGCTGAGGATGTAGGTCTTGGCATCTCCAGAGGGTAAACCTGGTGCTGGAGCCAGAGCAGGAAAAGACAACCAAGACCTAGTCCTGTCTTTGCTCTTCTGACTATCTGTGGTAGTTTATGGCACATTTAGTCAACTGCATTATGGCATTGCAGCCATTGTGCTTTGAGGTCATGTTAATGGAGGCAAAGTTCACTAGGTAAAGGAGGAGACTGAGCTTTGCTCTGCTCCATGCTACCTGGCTCCTGCTTGTCTGGGGGTGTTGAGTTCCGGTTTTTAGGAAGAATGGAAGGTGATTATTAAGTGGAGGAGCCTGGCCCACCAACTATTGCTTGGAGGAGCAGTAGCTGGTGGAAGACAAATAGAGGAATGAAAATAGGTTCTAAAGTCACAGGGATCTGGGTTCAAATTCTGCCCAAGCCCCCTCACAGCTCTATGGGCAAGTTCCTTTAGCTCTCTGGACTTCACTTTCCTCTTCTGTAAAAGGAGAGTGATAATCCATGCCTCCTTGCATGAGGGCAAGGAGGCCCTCTTCTAGGCCCTTGGTGGAGGGGGTTCAGTAGCTGTAGTCATTCTCAGAAGGCTGGGAGGCTGCGGCAGTCAGTACCTGAAGGACTGCCCTGGAGGCAGAGGAACGGGGCTTCCTGAGGAGCTCCTGGTGCCCAGGCCACAGGGTCAGAGAGCTTGGACAGGTTGCTCTGGTTCAGCTTTGCACACAGGGGCACGTGAGCAGATGCAGATGTCTGCCCGGGGCCTCTCCCGTGCAGAGGGTCACCAAGGATGCATCGTGCGTGCTCCTTGAATTCCTGGGGAGGGAGCCCTCTCGGGGGCCCAGGAGACAGCCGTGAGCTCACAGCCGCCTTCTCCATCTCGCCTCCTCTTGCAGTTGCTGGGCCCCAAGCCAACTCTGCCCGAAGGCACCGATGACACAGTCCAGGTGGACGCGATGAACCGCAAGATGGCCAAACTCTACAAGGTGGGCCTCGGCCGGGTGTCCCCTGGGGGCGGGGGCAGGGCAGGGAGGCAGGAGACCTGCTCTTCCCGAGCTCCGGCTTTGGGACCTTACTCAGGTCCCGCTGGGGGTGGAGGTGGGGTGGAGACTCTGATGAAGAGTCAGGAGGTGCAGCCAGCCGCAGGCACCCCTGTGTCAGTTTGACAGGTGCGTCTTGGGCGGCTCGTGTTGGTAGGGCCACCTGTGCAGGACTTTGGGATGCCCCAGAGAAAACTGATAGCAAAGCGACCTGGGAAACGGGCGTGGGGGGTGTGGGCTAATAGCTTCGTTTGGGCTTCCTCGGGACTTGAACTGAATTGAGATGCGCCCTGAGGGCTGTTGGCTGGGCTCCGGGAGAAAGCTCGGTCTGGCTCAGGACAGAGTCATTGTCCTGAGGCTTATTTGTGGTAAAATAACAACAAAATGGGATGCAGAGTTTCATCACCTCCAAATAAAACTACAATATTCTGATTATAAAGTAATAGGCGTTCATGGGAAGAAAATAGCTGTCTGAGGATTATAAAAGTCAGCGCCATCGCACCAGTTTAAGCTAACGAGCGCTGTTTTTTACATGTCTTTATTACAAAAGTAACGTTACTCAATTAAAAGAAGCAGCCTTTCTTCCTCACGCTCTCTGGGGGTTACCATGGGTACGGGTTTTACCATGTTGAAGAAAGAGCATCCAGATACATCTTTCCAGGTCTAATTACCTCCCTTGCCATCTCTCTCTAATGTAAATGGACCTAAACTATGGGTGCTCTTCTGGGGTCTTCTTTCCACTCACCGTGGTCTGGGAAGGTTTTCTTTACTAGACATTCACTGGCCCTTTAGAAAGCTGCCTGAGGGTTCACTTTATGGACGTAAGACTATCGGCGGACCCCCCAAGCAAGGGATGTTAGGACATTTCTCCTTTTTCTTTTTAAAGATATTATTCATTTATTTTTTGTGTAGAAGAACTGGGGTGTAGGCCAGAGGTGCGGGGATGGGGGAAGAGGATTCACCAGAGACACAGTGGTTTGCAGAACAGGCAGATTGGCTGAAATACACTGCTGAGGGGAGCAGCAGGTGAGATAGGAGAGGTCTGCTGCGCCATGTTGGAAGCTCCCTGGCTGGGGATTGAACTTGTGCCTCTGTGGCTGAGGATAGTTTGATAGCGCTGAGACCTTAACCTCTACACCACCAGGGAGGCCCCCTGTTTACTTTTACATTTTATTTTATTTTTTTTACTAATGAGTTTGAGTATCATCTTGGCCAATGATACACCCCCCCTGCATTTTACCCCTTCCCCTTCCTGTATCCACGTCACACCTACCTGAGTCACAGATGCAGTTCCCGCCAAGCAGAAAAGGGAAAAAGAACCTGAATGCACCTCAGGGCGTAAGGCACAGATCCAGGTGTCCTTCAGGCGGTGGGTGGGAAGTGGGCAGCCCCCATGTTGGCCTGGGGGTGTCCCTGCTGGCCGAGGTGTGCCAGTTACTCACAGGTGCCCCGTCCTTGTCCCGCAGGTCTCCAATAGTGCTGGCTCCATGGCGGTCTCCCTTGTGGCTGATGAGAACCCCTTCGCCCAGGGGGCCTTGAAGTCAGAGGACTGCTTCATCCTGGACCACGGCAGCAACGGGAAGATCTTTGTCTGGAAAGGTACCGTGGGCAGGGAAGCCTCCACCCAGCCTGTGGACCTCAGCGGGCGTGCCTGCCGCCTTGCAGAAGGGGCTCAGGCTCACTCTGGAGGGGACAACTGGGGGGGACGGTGCATCCCAGGGACGCTGGGCAGTGGGGCTGCCTCCTGATGGAAACCTGCAGTAACGTGCCGAAGCCCTGCCTTTGCAGTGACTTGCTGTGCCGCCTCGGGCTCTTGGCTCACCCTCTCTGGTCTCACATTCCCTGGCTGGGCCTCCAGTTAATTGGTATCATGTAGAAAATATGTGAAAAAGAGGAGTAGTTCTGTGGTGGAATAAGTTTATGGGCACCACAGGGTTAAATAATGTCGACAGTGTTGTTTATTGCAGGACTGATCAGAGCCTTTAACTTGGTAATAGATGCGGGGTCATTTCATGAAGGAGACCCGGAGTCCGTGGTACTCGGTGCAGTGTCTTGAGACTGACGGGGAGGCTGTTGGGAAACTCGCGCTCAGAGCTTTCGGAGGCTGCTTCTCCCATGCTCCCTGGCTAGTCCCGCAGAAGGGGACAGGAGGGGTGGGAGGCTGTGGGTGGGTGGAGAATGGCAGAGAGGGGGTGGGGGCACAGAAACTGAGCCCTCATGGCCATTATTATTATTATTATTATTAATCATCTGGGATGATTTAAGGAGGGCCCTTTGGCCTTGGTGGTAAGAAAGCTGGGACTGAGGCCTGGCATCATCTGTCCAGGCAGGGGCAGGCCCTCAGGGCTGGGGTGGACTTCACACTGTGCAGTGCCCCCCCCCAATAAATGGATGGCCTGACCCCCTCCCAATAGCCAGATGGCCGATGTGAGTTGCCGCCTTCCCACCTGTTGAGTGGCCTTGGTCAAGTCACTTAACTCTCTGAGATCCTCGTTTCCTTCTGTGTAAATGGGGACAGGATAATAAAGGTCTTGATAACTTAGGGTTTAGGGACTAGAGGAGATCGTCTCACAGAGTCTGAGCACAGGTGCACGTCAGTCAGCGGGGCACAGCCGGGCCCCCGCTGCGCCCCCGGCTGCGCATGGAGTGGCCCGTGCAGGGGCTCTCTGGCCTTGGCTGCCCAGTCAAGAAGAATAGGCAGGGGGTTGACGGCTGCTTTCTCTGGGCGTTGGGTCTTAAGGCGCTGCACCCACCCAGGCCCCTGACCTTCCTCTGCCTCTTGGCTGCCTGCAGGCAAGCGGGCCAACATGGAGGAGAGGAAGGCGTCCCTCAAAACAGCCTCTGACTTCATCAACAAGATGGGCTACTCCAGGCAGACCCAGGTGAGTCTTGGAGGCCAGGTAGGATGTGAGGTGGGTCTGGCTTGGGTGGGCGGCCCGGGCGTCTGAGGCGCCCCTGGAGAGCCCTGAGGGGTGGCGCTGGCGTGCAGGGCCCCGGAGCCCAGCCTCATCCTGCCATCCCCTCTCCCTCCAGGTCTCCGTCCTTCCCGATGGCGGCGAGACCCCGCTGTTCAAGCAGTTCTTCAAGAACTGGCGGGACCCCGAGCAGACGGACGGCCCAGGCTTGGCTTACCTCTCCAGCCACATCGCCAACGTGGAACAGGTGCCCTTCGACGCCGCCACGCTGCACACCTCCACTGCCATGGCCGCCCAGCATGGCATGGATGACGACGGCACTGGCCAGAAGCAGGTACAGTGGGGCCGGGTGGGCCGGGGCCCGGCCATCCTCGCTCCCCGTGGCCCCGGCGCTCCCCCCGCTTCCCAGAGGATATCTGTCAGCGAGGTTTTGCCTAGTTGGGGTAGGTGAGATTCCTTCAGCCCATTTATTTGTGCAGTCATCATGTCCTAAGCCCCTGTGTGCCAGCGGCTCAGATGCCACTGGCCCCTGAGAGGGGTCTGGTCTGGGAGGGGAGATGAGCTTGGCACAGCCCATTGCTCAGGCTGGGTGGCCAGGGGGAGGTGGGAGGTGAACGCAGGGTTTAGGGCAATACACGGAGGGCAGTGGGGTTGCCGCTGTCTTTGCAGAGATGGGGACACAGGGTTGGGTCTCAGAGGATGAGGAGTTTGTTGCTGGAAAGGAGGAGTGGAGAGTGGTGGGTGCCCCAGGGGAGCAGCCCAGGGACCCCAGTGCTGCTGGTATGCCATGTCTGAGGGTGAATTTGACCCTGTAGCCAGTGGGTGCTGATGTGTGTGTTTTCTTGTTTTCTTTTAAAAGCAGAAATGTGATAGGCTCTGTTCTGTGCTTTAGAAAATCACCACGAACATGGTTTAGAGGCAGGAAAATGAAGATAGAGACCCATGAGGAGATAGTATAATCTAGATGAGAGAAGGTGACCTGACACCAGGAAGGTCACAGTGAAAATGGAAAGATGGGGGGTGGGGTTCAAGATGGAGTCTGCTTTTGGCAAACTCAAATTCATCCCACAAGCTAGAAATAGTGTTATTATTGTGTATTACTGTTTTTGTCATTATTATTCATTCATTCTTTCTTTCAGTGGGAGGGGAGGATGCAATGAAAATGTTTGGGGCAGGGCAGTGTGGAAGAGCCTTGTCAGACCTTGGGCGAGTTATTTAACCCCACTGGACCACAATTTTCTCACCTGAAAATAAAATTTAATCCCCTTTCGTGGCCTTCAAGAATTTTCAAGGTCCAAAGATTCTGGGGTTGTTTCCCTGGTACTTGGGAGGCTCAGTGTCTCTGCAGAACCACCAGGTGGCGCTACAGAGCTGCCTCTCCAGGGCGGAGAGAAGGGACCTGCCCTTACTCTTTCTGAGGTCACCTAGTTACCTGGTGAATTCAGTGATGATACAGACAACTAGTCTAGCAACCAGCGTCGCTGCCCCCCGCAGAGCTGGCACCCTGTGCTGGACACTGTGCTGGACTCTCCCATAAGCTCATCTGACCCTCAGGACAGCCCTTCAGCCAGGCAGCAGTCCTGCTGGTCCCACCTTCCAGATGAGGAAACTGAGGCTCCTGCAGTTAAAGCAAGTTGCCCAAGGTTGATGACCTCTAAAGAGGTGGCACCTGATTTGGAACCCAGCTCGTTTTAAATATCACCCCACAGCTGCCAGTCCCAGAGCCATTAGTGGGCAGTGTCCGGGAGGGGCGGGGCTCGGGATGGGCACCTGGAGCTGGAGGCCTGGGTCCGGGGCCTGGTGGCTCTGTGTCTGTGAATATTATGTCGCTTCTGTCTGAGTCCGCGCAGTCGCCTCTGAGGAAACTTTCCTCTTGCGGAAGTGGCCTGAGTCGAGGGTGGGGGTTGCTGTGCTGTGTCTGAGCCCACCTTTGCTCTGGCAGATCTGGAGAATTGAAGGCTCCAACAAAGTGCCTGTGGACCCCTCTACATACGGGCAGTTCTACGGGGGTGACAGTTACATCATCCTGTACAACTACCGTAATGGCGGCCGGCAGGGGCAGATCATCTACAACTGGTGAGGGTCCGGGGCCCTGTGCTGAGTGGGGAGCGGGGCGTGGGCGCTGAGCATGGCAACAAGGAGAGGGAGGTGAGCAGGGCTGAGGGGAGCCACTCTGAAAGGGAAAGGCCCTGCCACAGGAAACTCCGCTTGTCTTATTTCCAAACAGCTTTGAAACTATTCTTACGAAAATTGTCCATGTCCATTGTAGATGTGCTGAGTCGGGAGAAACACAACGACAAAATCTCTCCCCCAGTTCCACACTGAGCACTGTAGATACAGGTGCTTATTCTGTCACATGTTTTCTAATGAAAAATTACTTTTAATTCTTTAAAAAAATATATTCACCTGCTTTAAAAAAAATCAAAACAGTAAAAAGATATCGACATTTTGTTCTAACCTGTCCCTTTCTACCCCATTCTCCAACCCCACTCTGTCATGGGTAACGCCTTTTATTAGTTTCTTGTACATCTTTCCAAAAATCCTTGATGCAAATATAAGTAAATTTGGCTGTATAGTCCTAGTCGTCTTCCTTCCTTACACAAAGGATACCATGCTATGTGTGTTGCTATGTTTTGCTTTTTTTACTTAATACATCTTTGGGATCAGTCTTTGTCTGTACAGAGTGTCTTTGCTCTTTTCACAGCTGCATACTATTCCTTTTTCTGGCTATATGGTTATTTATTTAGCAAATTCCTTGCTGACGCATGCTTGGACTCAGCCCATTCTTTCCCTATGACAAGGATTGCTGTAGTTAGTGATCTTAAATAAACATTGTTTGAACGCGTAGAGAAATGTTTACAGAGTAAATTCCCAGAAGTGGGATTGCCAGGTTAAAGAGTAAATACGTTTGTCACTTTGACAGATAGTTCTTTGCATTGCCACCAGGAAAGAGTGAGAACCTGTTTCCCAGCTCATGTTACTGAGCTTTTGAGTATTTGCCAACCTTACAGTTTATAATATGATATCTCGGTGTACTTTTAACTTGTCTTGCTAAACCATCTGAAATTTTTTTAATGACTGACTGGATTTCTCTTTTAAACTTTATGAAATCCCTTTAGACTGACTGTAAAGTTATAAAAATAGCACAGTTCTTGTCACCTATTATGCAACCCCTGCTAAGTTCCCATTACCCAAAGGAGAATGATCAAAACCAGGAAATTAACGTTGATGCCATATTATGATATTTACTAAACTGTAGACCTTGCTTGACCTTTGCCAGCTTTCCTGCCTGGCCTCTTCTCACCCCAGCTCTAATTTGTGACAGTTCCTTTTATGACCTGGATTCTTTGGAAGACTCCTGGTCAGTTATTTGCTAGAATGCTTCTCAATTTAACAACTGCAGACTTAAAACACAACTTAAAATAATTTTTTGACCTGGAAATACATACGCCTGATAAAAAATTCACAGGAAGGCATTAAAAAGAATCAGTGCCTCAGCACATTTATTTGTGTGACTCTGTTTTCTTGTCCAGATGACACATGGTTGTTATGGGAAATTCAGACAGACAGGAAGAGGTGGGGTAGGAAGCACCCCCAACCTAGTCTTCCCTCTCAAGGCAGTTGCCCCGGCCAGGCAGACTCTGCATATGCCTGTGTGGGCTAAATCTGCACACGTGCTCCTTTCGCATTTGCTATTCCCTGATGCCTTTCCACCCCGAGAAAGGTCCTGGCATCTCTGCGTCCGGCTTTGTGTCTGAGAGTACCTGCCTTTGTGGCTGCCTGGTGTGGCCTGCCCAGCTGGCCCCACAAGGCACATTTGGAAGAAGGGGTAGGAGGGCTAGTGTGAAGGTAGAAGCTGAGCTGAGGGTGTGGCGTGTCGCTTTGGTCCCTGTCTGGGAATAGGGTCTTCCTTCTCTGTGGTTCAGTTTCATTACCCGTAATATGGAGACCTGTGAGGTTCTCAGGCCCAGAGCAAAGGGGAGACACAGGTTTAGGGGAGCGCCTGTGCTGATTGTCACTTCCCCTTGCAGGCAGGGAGCTCAGTCCACGCAGGACGAGGTCGCCGCGTCTGCCATCCTGACCGCACAGCTAGATGAGGAGCTGGGAGGGACCCCTGTCCAGGTGAGTCCAACCCACTGCCCCCGGGGCCGCACCATGGGCCTTCTGCATCTGTTCTCATGTGTCTGACTGTCCGGCCGTCCACCCACCCACCCACCCATCCATCTGCCTTCCCGCCCATGCATACAGGGCTGCCTTGTGCCAGCTCTGCATCTGCCGCCATGACACACAGACCTGCCCCTGCCCCGAGGGGTTCACAGTCTGGGGAGAGGATGTTGAGCAGATACGCGGGCAGACGCCGTGCAGTCACGCACTGTGCCCGCGCGCTGAGTGAACGTGGTGAGACGCAGTGAGAGAGCAGCGGGCAGGCCGCCCGGCGGAACAGTTCGGCAGGTGGACACGGGGCCAGCTCGTTGGCTTTGAATGCTGTCTTCCCCTCCGGGGGGCCTTGGGCGAGTCACTTAGCCTCTCTATGCCTCTGCATCCTCAAACTGGGGATAATAACAGCACTACTCTCACAGGGTTGCGCTGGGATGGGGAATTAACATTTGTGAAGCATTTAGAGCCTTGTCTGGTCCATAATAGGGTCCTATGTGTGTGTGTGAACTACAAGGACAAAGAGACCAGGTAGGCGCTAGTTGGATTAAAGAAGGCCCCACCTGAGGAAAGGACTTTTCAGATGGGGCCAAACAGGATGCGTAGGAGTTGGCTAAGTCAAGCGTGAAGGAAAACACATTCCTTCCAGGTAGAGGGAAGAGTATATGCAAAGGCCCTGAGGTAGGAGGGGGCATTGGGTATTAGACCAAGGGTGGGTGCCATGACAGGGATCTAGACAGGTGCTCAGGGGGGCCAGACTCACCAGAAGCCATGGTGGGGGTGATGCCTTGATCCTGAGAATAAGGGGATATTGCTGAAAGGTAAACTGAGCTGAGGGGTTTAGGGGTCTCAGGGGTCTCTTGCTACAGTGTGGGGCCCTGGAGGGCAGCAGAACCAGATTGAAGGGGGGAAGGAGAGAGAATTCTCCTCCCTCCATTCTACTTGTGGTGTGAGCAGGGTTCCAGATCCGGGGCTGGGGTCCTCTGGGTGCTGGGCGCCGAGTGGGCTGGCGGCAGTCCTGGCTCATCTGACCCTGATGGCAGCCCTGGGTGTAGCTTTCTTGGCCCCGTTTCCCAGGAAGAGCCTTAGAAGCTGAGTCACATGCCCAGACTGTCCCCACTGGGGTGGCACTGGTGGTGCCAGTGGCAGTACACGCTGGGAGGTAACTACAAGGACCCAAACACTCACGTGATTCTCTTCTAGATTTAGGCAGTGGGGGCACGACTGGGATCTGAAATGAGGGGGGCTCACAGGCAGGAGCAGATGTGGGGTGTCCTGGCCTAGACCCCTGCCCCTCCCTCTCGCCCCTGACTGTAGCCTGCTTCTGGGGTGCCCTGGCTGTGTAGGAAGGGTTGCTCCAGATCGGAAAGGCTCTTCTCACCGCCCCCGACTTTCTTGCCCCGGGCTGACATCACCATCCTGGAAAGATGTCCACGAACAGTCCCTGGGATTCCATTTAAGGGAATATTAGTAATGTGGGTTCTCTTGGTTCTTGGTCTAGACTCCGGGTCAGTGCGGTGGGGCCTCATGGGAGGAGGGCGGGGCAAGGCAGTGCCCGAGGGCCCTCAGGCAAGAGCCCTGTCTCCAGGCATCCTGTAACTCCTGTCTCCCTGCCCAGCCCGATGGGCTGAGGGGCGGGCTCCTTTGGGGGATGGTTCCGGGCCACACTGACTGGACCAGGGAGTGAGCCTGGTGTCACCCAGAAGGACTGACGTCCCCCCTTGCTGGCCCCCGTCTCTGCCAGAGCCGTGTGGTCCAAGGCAAGGAGCCCGCCCACCTCATGAGCCTGTTTGGTGGGAAGCCCATGATCATCTACAAGGGCGGCACCTCCCGTGAGAGTGGACAGACGGCCCCGGCCAGTACCCGCCTCTTCCAGGTCCGAGCCAGCAGCTCCGGAGCCACACGTGCCGTTGAGGTAATGCCCCATGGGGACTGGTCTCCCTGAAACCTCCAGCCTGGAGAGCCAGACCTCTGGGCACAGGATGGGGTGGGGTTGGTAGAAGTTAAGAAGTAGCTTCCTGACCTGGCAGCAGGTCTAAGACTTCTCCTTATTTCAAGGATACATGATAACCTTGCACACCTTCCGCAACAGGCAGCTCACTACCCCCCAGGTAGTCCATTCCGTACAGTCTGGACACTATTCCTGATTATAACCCCATTGGCTACTCTTTTTCGTGATGGGAGATGCAAACCAGAAACAATCCTATAAGATATCTGAGCAGCCTAGAGGAGAATGGGGCTGTCACCTCCTTTGTTCTGCACATTCTACTTCTGTTAATGCAGCCCAGAATTCTAGAATCATGTTGACTAGCTGCAGTGCATTAGTGATTCTTGGGTACCAGCTAAGCCACTCAGTGTCCAGTTTGTGTCCTGTGCTGGGATGTGCTCCTCCAAGTCTCCACCTGAGACCTGGCCCTCTGGTCCTGTAGCAGGGACTCCTGGGCTGTGAGAAGGGAGCTGAGGACTTTCTGTCTGCTTCCCCATTAATTGAGCACTGCTCTCCCAGATAATCCCCAAGGCTGGTGCGCTGAACTCCAATGATGCCTTTGTCCTGAAAACCCCCTCGGCTGCCTACCTGTGGGTGGGAAAAGGAGCCAGCGAAGTGGAGAAGACGGGAGCCCGGGAGCTACTCAGAGTGCTGGGGGCCCAACCTGTGCAGGTGGCAGAAGGCAGCGAACCAGGTAGGAGCCGTGCACAAGGGGTTCTGCTCTGCCCTGGGGACTGGAAGCTCAGGCTTCCTTCTGTTTGGGGGTTCATACCCTTGCCACTCGTCAGAGCCTGTCCAATGGTGTGTTAAGTAAAGGTAGGTTGGATGAAAATGAGGACCGTGGTTCATGAGAGTGAGGCTTTCAGGAGAAGGGGAAGCTGCTGGGGGGTCATCTCTTGCTCGGAAGCCCTGACGATTGCAGGCCTGGAGACAGCCCCCCGGGGCACGGGGTCTCCTCACGCTTCAGACTCTCCATGGGCAGAAATGCCGCATGCCTGCTCTGTCTCCAGAACATGGGTCAGGCTCATTTCCCCTCTGCCTCCACCTTTCTGCTCTTACTCGGAGCCCCTCCCTGCTGCTTGAGGCTGACCAGAATTGGGGACCAGAAGCCCAGTCTAGAGCAGCACTGCCCAGTGGACCTTCTGAGAAGATGGAACTGTCCTGGGCCACCAGGTGCTCCGTAGTGGCTGCTACGTCAGTCACTGTGGCTGATGAGCACTTGAACTGTGACTGGTGAGAATTATTGAGAAAAAGGGCCTGAGTTTTAAATTTTATTTAATTTTAATGAATTTATCTTTAAAGAGCCAGATATGGGCAGAAGGTATAGTGGAAAGAAGTAGGGGTTGAAGTCAGGCGAGATTTGCCTCCTGGCTCCACCGCTTACTAGCTGTGTGATGTCGGGTGAGTTGCTTGACCTCTCTGAGTCTTAGTCACCTCCTGGGTCAAGTGGGAAATGGGTGATTTTCCCCGCTCTGCAGTGCTGTCATCAGTGTCAAGCTAGAAGTAGCCTGGCTGTGTGTTACTGCCAAGTGTGCCTCTCTGCGGCCTCCGTTTCATCACCTTGGATTCCCTAGGCTCCCTTCCCCCTTGGGACTTTAAGATGGAGGGTTGGGCACGGAGAGCAGCTGGTTGGACAAGAGCAGGTTCTGTCCTCCTGTCTGATAAGTGTTGAGGGGTGGGTGGGTGTCAGCTGGTGACTGGTGGACTACCCTCACAGTCAGCTTCTGGGAGGCCCTGGGTGGCAAGGCCGCCTACCGCACGTCCCCACGGCTTAAGGACAAGATGGACGCCCACCCTCCTCGCCTCTTTGCCTGCTCCAACAAGATCGGACGTTTTGTGGTAAGCCCTTGCCGAGGTCACGACTTCCGCTTTTCCCTGGGGGCGGGTTCCAAGGTCCAGCTTATGCAGTTGGCAGCTGTGGGGCTGGAACAAGTGCTGATGGCTCAGCACAGAGGCAGGAGCCCCCTGCTGGCTGGGGCCCGCTCTGCAGCTCCCTCCAGGGGGCAAATGGAGGCAGGCCTCGCTGGGGTGCCCTCATGGACCTCCAACCTTCCTTCCTAGATCGAAGAGGTCCCTGGCGAGCTCATGCAGGAAGACCTGGCCACTGATGACGTGATGCTCCTGGACATCTGGGACCAGGTGGGTGACAGACAGGAGGATGAGGCCCTCTGAACCTGGGCAGCGAGAGGAGCTAGACTTCCTGCTCTCAGCCCAGTGGCCACCCCAGGTGTTGACAGTGGCACTTACCTTACATAATCCAACAAGTGGTAGGTAAAATCAGCTGGCAAACTGCCAATGCAAATGAGATGACCAGCCTTCTCTCCCAAGCCTTAGGGGTGTGTGAACTCTTGCTTTAAGTCTTGGAAAAGGAAGTTGAACTTGGCAGCAGGTCATGCACAGGCATACATCAGCCGTCGTCATCTGGAGGTTTAAGAGCATCTTCTTTGTCAGAGGACTTTGGGCTCTCTGCCTCACCTCCGTTGAAGGCGGTTATGTAGGATCTGGCAGAGGAAAGTGCCATTGATTGATTGATTGATTGATTGATTCAGTGGATGAATGACAGCAAGCAACTGGCACCCGCTCTGTGGCAGGCCCTGTTCTAGATGCTGGAAACTTGAGTATAGACAGCAGACATCTCCCTGCCCTCGCAAGGCTTATCTTCCTATTGGGGCGCAGTCAATGACCCTTCTGTCAAGCGGCTTCTCCCAGAGTTGTCAGCGCTGTGGTCCATGCAGCACGAGACCCCCAGTCGGGGCTGCTGCTTGGGATCTCCAGCTAGAAGATCAGCACCACCATGTTTGCGGCTTCTGCTCTTGTCCCTGGTCATTCCTTTGGCTGTGTGTCCTGTTTATTGTCATTCAGGTGACATCTATTAAGTAACACTGTCTTCCTGGCAAAATGCTGGAAGGTCAGGAATTCTCTGACGAGCAGAATACACCCGGGCTTCCAGTGTGGTGTGTCTGGAAATAAGTAAGAGCACTGGCTTTGTTGTCATGACAGCTACTGTTTGAATATTATTACAGACATACCTAAAAAATAGATGATTCAGACAGATAGATCACATATTATATAATCTATATTAAAAACATAGAACTTATAATGCTCAGAATGGCGGTAGGGACGGGGAGTCATTTTTATTCCTGACTTTAGACCCACATTGGCCCAGACCCAGCCTCTGGGAAGTAGCAGCCTGTCCATGCATATTTGTTGGATAAATAAATGAACGAGCCTATGTTTGGCCCCTCATTTGTTGAACCAACATATGCCTGAAAAGGGATGGCTCATTCATTTCTAGAGAGGGCTCTCAAGGTGATGTCCCCTTGTTGGCATTGTTAACAGGGAACACAGGCAGGGCTGGGGAGACATGAAGGAATGGTAAACTGGGGGCAAACTGGAACTGGGCATCTAAAGGCCACAGTTGCTGCTCAGCTTCGCCCACGTGACTGTAGCAGCCCGTGGTTGCCAGAGCCTCAGGTTTCTGAGTGATCAGACAGTAGGTCAATTTGTCTGAAAAGATGCTGCCGACCAGCATGGTGGGGAGAGCTCACTGTGGGCTGAGCAGCCCGGAAGGCCCTGGAAGGGTGCTCAGTTGCCAGGAAACCTTAAAAGGTTGTAGCTGGAGGAACAGGCTCCCACAGCAGCGAGTGCCCTCATCTTTAGAATCTCTGTGGACAGAAATGCCACGCGCGTGCTGTCTCCAGAACATAGGTTGGGCCCATCTTCCCTCCGCCTCTGCCTTTCTGCTCTTGCTCTGAGCCATTCCCTCCTGCCTGCTGCTTAAGAGAAGTGGGGAAGCAGGCAAAGGTGACCTCTTTGCACATCGTGCGCCCGCTCTCCTCTGTGGGCTTGTCAGCTGAGGGCCCAGCTGCCTCCTGGTTTCTCCCTGGCCAGCCCTCTTCAGCTCTCGACAGTTCACCTCTCACCCCCAGGTCTTTGTCTGGGTTGGAAAGGATTCGCAAGAAGAGGAAAAGACAGAAGCCTTGACCTCTGGTGAGAACCCCAGGACGGTTTGGTGGTTTGGTTCGTGAGGTGTGGTGGGAAGGGCTTCCTGTGCGGATCCGGGAGTTTGTGACAGTGGGTGGGGACTCCCTCACTGGTGGCTGCCGCCTCCTGGGTCCTGCCTCCGGTGGTGAAAGAATCAGTTGGTTCCTGCAGAGAGCCGATGCCGGGAGGGAGGACCAGATGATGAGCTGCCCCTCACTTCCCACTCTGGCTCCCGCGACACCCAGGCTCTGGCTGTTGGCCCCTGAAGACTGAATAGATCTGAATTGGGAATGGGGGACCCCAAAACTCATTCTTTAATATCTTTCAATGGGAGGCGGCAGGAGAAAAACTAGGTGAAGAAGGAGGTTCAGTTTTCACCTCCGTCCCTTCCTGAGTTCCTGGGCAGGGTGGGGGAGGAGTTCCCCTGATTGCCTTTAAGGGGCCCAGCGCTGGGGTAGGCTGTGGGGACGGTAGGACAGAAACCATCCTCACAAAGTCCTGCTGGAGCCGCCTTCCCATGGGAGGGAGGCACTAAGAATTCCTGGGGTTCCTTTCCCTGCAGCTAAGCGGTATATCGAGACCGACCCCGCCAACCGGGATAGACGGTCCCCCATCACCATCGTGAAGCAAGGCTTCGAGCCGCCCTCCTTTGTGGGCTGGTTCCTCGGCTGGGATGACAGCTACTGGTCTGTGGACCCCCTGGACAGGGCCCTGGCGGAGCTGGCCGCCTGAGCAGGCCAGGCCCCCGTGCCACCCGTCATGCCTTTCAGACTGCCCATTCCTCAAGGAGCCCTGGCAGCGAGCAGGGCCGCCTGGGGGGGTGGGGGGTGTTTTGTAATAGCCAAAAACAGCCCTGTGGAAATCCAGGGTCCTTGCAAAATCATCTGAAGTTTCTCTGCTTCTAGAAATAGAATTTAATAAAAGCCTTTTGAAGTGTGTCAGCTTCCGTGAACGCGCCCAGTCCCCCCGTGGGTCAGTCCCGGTCCTCGAGGAGCAGATGCCAAGACGAGACCCGTGAAGATGGTGCTGGGGGAAAGGAAGTCAGGGGTCGGGGGTGGTGAGAGACCCAGACGCGGGGTGACTCCGTGGGGGAGTGAGGAGCCGCGCCGGGCTGACGTGCGGACGGCTGTCCACGAGTGCTCGGCAGCACCTTCAAAAATATGTCTTAAACTCCGGTTCTGCTGTTGTTTCATTGCAGTGAACTATACGTCCCACAGCATCAGTCATTTTGGCCATTTGTAAGCGTGCAATTCAGTGGCATTAAGCATATCTATGATGCGGTCTAGCTAGCCCCACCAGCTGCCCAAACCTTTTTCATAATCCCCCACGGAAACACGTGCCCACTAAAAATAGTCCTTCCCCTTTCTCTTCTCCCCTCCCCCCTTACTCCTCTCCCCAGATCCCCCCACTCTCCCCCTCCCCCCTTGGCTCCTGGTGGCCTTTCTGGCTCTGAGTCTGCCCAGTCTGGCCCCTTGCACAGGGCAGCCCCGTGGCACTTGCCCTCCGGGCCGAGCGCGCTTCACTTGGCTCAGTGTTTCTGAGTCATGCAGTTGGTGCCTAGACTGAAATGTCATTCCCTTTTGCACTGAATGGTACTTGGTTACATGTGCACTGTATACATGTCTGTATACTGCATGCACATGGCACGTGCATCTGTGTGTGGAACGCCATGTGCCTGGTACTGCAGGCGCCTATGCATAGACACTGTGCGTGCATGTACACTGTGTGTGAACATGGCATTTCATGTGTGCATGCACACCCCGTGGGGACACCGTGCAAGCACTACATGTGAGTACGCACGTGTGTCTCGTGTGTGCATGTACACCATGCATGTACAGTATGTTTATGTGTGTGTTCTGTGTGCATATGTACACTATTGTGTACGCTGCATTGTGTGTGTGCACACTTTGTGTATGCTTGTATACTATGTGTGTATGTTTGTGTATGCATGAGCACATGTTTACACTACCTGGTATGCATGTTCGGTGTGTACATGCTATGCATTGTGTGCACACACTCTGCACACATACAGTTTATGTGTGTGCACGTGCACCATGCATGTATATGGCGTGTGCGTGCTTGCATGCACTGGGTGCAGGTGTGTGCCTATACACTTTGTTAATGTATGTATACACTATGTACACATGCACTGTGTGTGCATGGTCAGGCATGTGTGTGCATGTACATGGCATGCAACTGCATGCACACTAGGTCTATGCGTATATGCACTGTATGTAATATATGTGTACACTGTTTTGTTTATTCACCCGACCGCTGATGGACAGTCAGCCGATCTCCATCTTTGACTGTTGTGAATAGTGCTACTGAGAACATCGGTCTTCAAACGCCAGTTTTGAGTCAAAGTCACATCAGCCGAAAAAGGAGTTTGGGGTCTCCCGGTGGGCATGGTCTTTCTCTTCCTGTTCCACTCAACACGTGGGGTAAATTTAAAAGCTGCAGCAGGGCCCTCGGTGAGGTCTGTTCCTGGTAGTAGAAAGTGGGCTTGGTGCCTGCTCAGGGCCGCCACAACCTGTGACCTGTGACCTCTGACCTGTGCCTGCACCGCCTCACTTCCCTGATTCCCACCTGTTACTCTGCTGCCCCAAAGCTGTTTGGAGAATTTGTAACAGGTGTCTCCATAAAAAGGGGCAGCTCCAGTTTCCCTGTCCCACCTAATGAGGGGTGGAGCTGAGCCGCCAGGTGAAGACAGATATCCAGCACTTGGAGAGACACAGGAGAGACGCCTGGTGCAGAGAGTCTCGTGAAGGGGGGCTGGCTGGCTTCTCAGCTTGGGATTTGCACCAGGACTTGTGGGACTTGGAGGAGATGTGGAGGAGAGACGTAGAGACACGTGGAATAGACATGTAGGTGAGAGACCTTTGGGGAGGCCGACAGTGGCAGCCATTACCTTGATTTGTACTTTGATTTTGCTCCTTTCATCCCAGACTCACCTGGCCCCTGTCGCCTCTCTCCCGTGGTTCCCCACCAGAAGGTGCTTAGACTGTGGCGAGCTTTCCGGCCTCAGCGGCCCTGCTCTGGGCCAACCCTGTTTGGCAGGGCATTTACCCACGAGCAGATGAGCAACTTCGGGTGTTTCCTTGGGAAACTATGTCCTTTCTCTTCTTCCCTCTTGCGCATTCTGTTAAAGGGCTTACACACTGGGAGTATCCTTTGTCTTGATGCAGAGGGTGGCAGAAGCCCTTTAGAGCGTGCCCTTGGTCTGCCTGCTAACAAAGTCGCTGCAGCTGCAGCCACTGTCACAAAGGTGCCCCTGCATGATCCCAAAATGTACAGCCTTGGGGTGCTGGAGAGGGGCTCGCTTTGTACCCGACTTTAGTCCCCTGGGCCCTGACTCTGCTCATGTCCCTCACAGATATTTCCATGAACTTGTGCCTCCATGGAGGTTCCAAACCAGTCCAAGGAACTTCGGGGGCACAGATCCCATCCCCTTCCTGTCTGGCCTTCTGGTCTTGTCTTCCTATGTTTCGTTCATGCCACCTCTTCCCCCATCCAAGTTACGGGGGGAAACCCCCTTGCATACGATGGCAGAGATCAGAGACCAGGGTGAGGGTGCGTGTGGTGGGTTGAAGAGGGTGTATGTTTACACGGTCGTTTCCAAAGCTGGCTGATGGCACAATTGCCTGGGGAGCTTTTTAAAAGCATAGCTTCCCCAGGGGGGCTACCTCCTGAGACTCTGATTCATCGCAGAAGGAAGAAGGAATTTTCCAGGTGAAACTTGGGGGCAAAGGTAAGTCATCCCAACAGAGTATGCAGCAGGTGCAAAGACAGGGAGCTAGCTCGGAGGGAGAAAGCCAAGCCCTGGGACAGACAGCTGCCCGGCGTGGCTGGAGCACATGGGGGGAGCGTAGGCCTTGCAGCTGAGAGGTGGTGGGCTGTGCTGGAAGGTTCCTGAAGGCCAGGCTCAGGGGCTAGACTTGACCTTGTAGATCCTGCCTCCGCTGCTCCAAGGGTGGCTTTGGGGACAGAGACAGCTACTTGGCAGTTACAAAGCCCTGGAACAAAAACAACATTTACCACCTGCAGTTTCCAGGGTGTTCCCTCCAGGCAGGTGGAGGCCTGCCCAGCCAGCCACCCCTGGGAACCCGAGGGTGGACCCCACCACAAGTTCTTCATTTCCTGTTAGTGGCATTCAAGGTGGTTTATCAGCCACTTGCTTAAGGGCAGCTGTTTCCTCAGAGGGACCTCTGCCTTGCTCTGAGAAAAGGTGTTCCTTAGGCGACCAAGTTGCTCAAGACTTCGGTTTTTTTCAAGGGCAACACAATGGCTCGAGGACACTGTCACTTCCACCCCTTATTTTCTCGCCCTAACAATCATTGAGAGACCTTGGATTTCATCACCTACGAAGGTGGAGTCCCTGTGCCCTGCCATGACAGACGCCAAGGGCAGCTCTTGGGGAGGGTGTGCGCTGGCCTCAGGAGGCTGCGTCCTGTCTCCAGTTTGTCAGTCACCGCACACTCTGCGCCAGGCAGTGCGCAAGGACTAGAGAGGCAACAGAACATTTCTGTGGGCCTCAGTTTCCCCACTTGCGAATGGTAAAGCTGCATTAAATAGCCCCTAAGGGGGAGGTGGTGTGATCCAGTTGGACTTCACTTGACATGGAGACTGCGGCTTTAAGCAAAATGCCGTCGTTTCGTGCAAATGTCAGAATATTCGAGGGCATAATAACCAGACGCTGTGAAAGGAAGGACGCTGTCGAGGACCTGCTGCTTGGAAGGTGAAAGCTGGGTTTTGGGGTCGGACCCGGGCTCAAACTCTTACCGTGCCACTTACTAGTTGTGTGACGTTACTAAGAGTTTTTGTGAGGATTAAGAGAGATGGTGGCGTGTGGCCCAGGGGAAGTGCTCAAGAACAGGAAAACGACAAGGACGGCCACACGCCCCCTCTCCCCTCCTTCTTCTGTAAAAACTCGCCACACTGTGGGTGGTGTGGGGAACACGGAGGGGCTCAGACTGTTCTCCTTCCCGCCACGAGCCTCTACGGCTGCCACCTGCGGCCTTGCTTTCCTCCCAGCTTGCCTTGCCACATGTTGACAACCTGTTACTGCAAAAAGCGCTTGGGAGCGCGAGCACGGGGTCTGCGCCTGTGGTTCGGACACCCGGGCCCAGCACGGGGCGCATGTACCTGTTGTAGGGGAAATGAAGTTACCGGGTTTTCCCCTGCCCTCCCACCATCAGCATCAGTGATAGACCCCTGGGGTCCCACCTGCGTGCCTGGGGTGTGGGCGTGCGTGAGTGGGCACACCTGGGCTGGAGGCTGGGCCTGCAAGAGCAGAGTCAGCAGAGGGCAACAGAGAACAGAGCGTGGCGGCGAAGGACGGTGAGGTACGGTGCAGCAGGGAGCCCGCGAGAGAACGCCAGGGAGCCCAGCGAGAGTAAAGATTGCCAGGGCTGGGAAGCCGGTCAGCCTCCTGGCCCCCAGCCCCCCTGCCTGCCCTGCGCCTGGTCGCCTCACTACAAACGCTGTAGAAAACATTAAAAGCCTAAAAAACCACCGAGGACTCCAGGGATCCCCCACTACCTGTCTGCCCAGGTCATGGGGACCTGCTCCATGCTTGCTGGCGCTGCAGCTGTACATACAGACATCCGGGCAAAGACTGAAGAAAAGCCAGAGAGGGAGCAAGGAGATGGCGGTGTTGGTGTGTTGGGAGGCTGAATTGCTGCCAGCCCCCCTTCACCCCTGCCTGCTGGTCTCCTGCTTCAGCACTAAAGTCCTGTCAGATCTACCTAAGGCTCCAAGACCCTTTTCCATTTGCCCAAATCAACAACAAACCTGCACGCCCTGTGCCTGGTTTGCCCCAGCCAGGTGGGATGTTTCTGGCTGCACGGAATGGAAAGTGACTCAAACCAAATGAAGCCACAGCACAGTCCCGTGCTTGACTAAACAATAGGGCAGAGTGGGGGGGTCTTCCTGGCTGACTGAACCCCATGGTTCAGTCAGGTCTAGCTCTCCTGGATTCTCTTGGCTCTGCCGTTCCTGGCCTAGTAGTGAAATCTGTGGTGTTGGATATCTGGGCTCACACTCCTGCAGGCCAACGCCCAGAGGCTAAGAGAAGGAATTGGTTTCCTAGAAAAGGGAGGAGGAGCTGTGTCCTGTCCTCAGGGTTCGGGAGGCTGTTGGGGGCACATGAACATTCCTGACCGAATCCTGGGCTAAAGGGACGGAATTATCCAGAGGTCAATTAGGTTCTTCCCGGGAGCCAGGGGTGAATTCCTCTTCCTCTGAGATGAGCACAGCTCATCTGTAAGGGGGTGGGGAGCGGGGGTGTGGAACAAAAGCTTGGTTCCCAGAAAGGAGGATGGGGGTAAACAGATGCCGGGTAAAGAGCCACTTGTTGAAACTTTTTTCGGGTCAGATGTGGACAATGATAACTATTAACAGTAACGGTTCCTTACAGTCTTGTGGCATCCAGTCACTTTTAGAGGGCTTAATTTGTGGCCTGTTTCCTATCACCTCGCCCTGCCCCAGAATCTTCACGGGAAATTTCCAGTAATGCATATAGGTTTTGTGTTTATAGTACTAACACCTTGGCTTCATCAGTGGTTTCAGTTTCCTTTCCCAACAAACTCCTCTGGCTATAGAGTAGACGATCAAGGGCTCCATCCTATAAAGCAAGCATGACTCCCTTTGGCAAATCCCAGCCTGACCAGCCCAGCCTGGTCGTGGTAGACCAGATGTGAGAGACCGTCACTAACAGCCCCGAGGAACCCAGGATGGCACCACGGTCTGATCACACACGGACACTCAGCATCCTGTGGTCTAGAGGATCATGACTAGCCCCAGGGGATGGATGCTGTATGCAGAGGCCCCCCAGTGCTCGGCACCCCATGTGTTACTGTTCTCTTCATCTCCCTAGTTTCTTTTCTCCTTAACACCTACCAAGCAAGCACCCGTTAGCTAACAGTTTAGTTTGAAGGTAGGATAACTCTTAGAGATTATCCAGGCTCGTGGTTCTTAAATGTAGACAAGCATGGTCAGCACAACTCCTAATGGTGTGTGCAAACTTGTGCTCCAGATTCTAGCATGTTCTTAGAGAAGGTCTGAGACCTGAACCTCCTTA
This sequence comes from Scalopus aquaticus, assembly GCA_004024925.1. Taxonomy (NCBI): domain Eukaryota; kingdom Metazoa; phylum Chordata; class Mammalia; order Eulipotyphla; family Talpidae; genus Scalopus; species Scalopus aquaticus. The sequence goes on from PVIJ01007819.1 coordinate 46,367, forward strand.
TTTCCCAAGGGAGGAAGATGAGGCTCTGAGAGAGGTATGAGCCTCTGAGGGGCTCTAAGGACACAAGTTCCACATCTGTGGACAAGCACTCAGGGTGAGGGATTTTCTGACTGGGGTTTGCAGAATTCTTTGAGGTGCTAAAGCGATTTCACAGAGGTTTGCTTCAAATTCATTTTTAAAGTAATAGTAGAAAACAGGTATTCAGAAACAAAATAGAGCAATTCATTGAATGTAGAACCTGATTGAAGATTATAATGGCCTTTTAGGATACCAAGTTTTTGTTCTCCAAAAGTCTTACTGGTTAACATTAAGGACATTAGAAGTGTGAACTTAAGAATTGATTCTTATCTCGAGAAAAGCTGAGACACATCTTTTATGAGTGAGTAGTTTCCTTTGAAAAAAGGAGGGTTGTCCCTTGGACTCTCTGGCATTAGGTGGGTTGGGTCTGAACCCCAACTCTGCCCTTTGCCAACCACGTGTGTGACTTGGTAAATTTAATGGCTGAGCCTCAGCATGCCCACCCTCACAGTGGGTAAGGAGTAGCTACAGCAGCAGGCTGTTTTGAGGACAGTGTGACAGAATGTATGCACTAGTGTCGGAGCGCAGAGCCAGGGGACACATGCTGACAAGTGAGAGCCATTCATTCCAGATGGTTCTTTGAAGGTCAGTCGCTACAGGTGACACCCATTGGTTTTATAGCATCTGTTTCTCTCCATTTAAGTCGAGGCTATGCCTGCGTGACTCTCTGGGGGACAGCAAGATGCAGATTCCTGTCCTATTTGGATTAAAACAAAGGGAAATGAAACCAGTTAAGGATTCTGGGGGTACATGGATCACAAACACCCCAGGGAAGATGTGTGGGGAGGTGGACCCGAGGGTTCCTGGACAGATGGACACGAGGAACACACGCGGGTGTGAAGGCAGCCAGCCCAGGTCGGGAGGACCTGAGGTGTCACTTTTGAACAACTAAAACCACCAACACTAAATGCAGAAATAAACAGACACTCACCCAAAGAGTCAGTCAAGGTGCACACTTTATGATGAACAGCATAGGAAAGGGAGGCCACTTGGAGAAAACTCTTGCGCTAACACCCTCATCCTAGAGCTGCCTCTACGCGTTCTCCCTCCCGAGCTATGAAATTCCAACCTACTGGGCTGTGAGTCCACAAGGCAGAAGAGCAAAGACTCTGGTGTCCGGAGGCGGGAAACTCAGGGTGGGAACGTGTTGTTTTTTGAGGTCCGGGGAGAGTTTTTGCCAGGATAGGGGGTTCCTCGGCCTCAGTGGTCAAAGCTAAGCTGCCTTACCAAATAGGATTTTAAATTTCAAAATGTAAAGGCAACTTGAGTTTTAAGTCAAAATGCTCCCTCCATATGCATCTAGAAAACTCACAGAGGAGCCTGGATACCTGGTTCAAGGTCTTCTCAAATAAACTTGGAGATGAGTGGGGACATCACAGGCTGGGGCTGACGAGGGTCGGTATGTGGACGGTATGTGGGTGGCTACTGTTCTTAGATTTCTCCAGGTGAACTCAGAGCCTCAAAGAGGAAGCAGGCAAATGTCACCAGCCAGTTTTCCAGACCAAGAGGAGCAACGCCAGGTTGCTCAGCTCTGCAGGGACTTGGGAACCAGGACAGGCTGCCTAATATTACAGACTGAGTAACTTGTTCAGAGGGGTCAACCACTTCCTCTTTCAGGAAAGTAAAGGTGGGGGATGACTACGCAAATAAAAAAGAGCTACATCTTCACGGTAGTCCAAGTTTGAGAGTCTTCTCAAACTCGTGGCTATCATGTCTCCAATCTTTTAATTCCTTCCATTACTTCATGAGCGGTGTTGTCATCAAGGCGTTTCATAATCTACAGTTGCCAAAGCATGAAGACAGGAAAACATAATGGTTTTCTGAAGATAATTTAAAAAATTTAGCCCTTAAGCTATACAAATGGGTATATAGAGACAACTGTTTATAGAATTGAGAGACATTTTTATTTACAAAATCAAAACTATTTAGATCCTGATGTAAATAGGCAAAAGTGGAAAAAAAGCACTTTGTGACAAGTGTTTTCGCTGGTTTGAAAGATCACAGGTGAGTCATTTAGTCACCAGGAGGCTCAAAGAAGTTAAAAAAGAATCACCCAGCATGATTTTAACAGGAGCTCCCCAGAGCCGGATGTGGGGGTCTCAAGGGGAGGGAACCCTTGCTCGCTGGCCACGGCCATGGCCTTCAGTGCTCGCAGGTGCTGCAAGAAAATGCCTCCGCTGAAGTGAGGGTTATTCTGAAACATGGCTTGGGGAAGTAAACGGATGTCAGGAGAATGTCTTTAACTGAGAGTCCCTGCAAGTAAGGCACAAGTGGGCCAGAGAAGCTGGCTGTCGCCTAGGCCACTGCGTCCTGCTAAGCACTGTCCAGCTAGGGTCAGGCGGTGTGACTAGCCTATTTTCTTGCCTGTGGCCGGCTGCTGACAGCGGGTGCAGAATGTCTAATGCGAGTCCAAGAGGAGGGGTTTACTCTATTGCATAATCATCTAAAAATTAGAACTTTTAAATGTTTTAAAGAGTCAGATTATCTTATGTATCACTGATTTCCCTCTCGGTATGTACAAAAGCTAACAGCCTTTTGCCGGCGGCTGTGATCACTATACAGTCTAAGAACATCACATACAACATACAGGAAAGGAAAGGGCGGGAGAACAGCCTGGTTCCTGCCCTCGCCCTACGGTCTGAAGGCTAATTTGGTCCCCCACTTCATCCCTGCGAGGGAAGTGCACTCTGCACTGGCCCAGTGGCTCATTTCTTTGCCCCCATGATGCCTTGCAGCATATCTACAGGCAGCGGGAAGACGATGGTCGAGTTCTTCTCGGCAGCGATGGTGGTCAGTGTCTGCAGATACCGGAGCTGCAGGGCGGCCGGAGACTCCGTGATGACCATGGAGGCTTCCTTCAGAGCCCGGGACGCGTTCATCTCTCCCTCGGCTGCAATCACCTGTGGACAGCGGGAAGGAGCGTCAACAGGCGGGAACGGTGGGTGTCAAACGCGGCTAGTGCACCTGGGCGGGGGCGGGGGCGCGCACACCTTCGGGGAGGACACTACAATCATTGTCATGAAATTGATTTCCAGGTATCAGTGTCCACAAACACATTTCCCTGTCACTGATTTGCCCGAGTATGTGCCCGAGACCAGGTCAGCCTTTCTTGCATCTCCCAGAGTACCCAAGGGACGGGAGGGGCGGAGAAAGAGCACCGCCCTGAGGCCGGGAACTCCCGCTGCGCGTCCCAGAGCTCTCGGTGCTCTGATTTCAAAGAAAAGAAAGAGGGCTCCCTGAACTGAAAGCTGGTCATTAAAAATATTTTTTGGACAAAAGAGCACTCTATGAATTTTTAAGTACATAAATTCAGTGGGAGTGCTAAGAATTGTATGACATGAAGCAAAATTTCCATTTCGAAAGCAAGGTTTCTTCCTCCTCATATCTTTAAAAAACAAAAAGAATAGAGCTGATGCTGAATCTTGTCTCACTCTAGAAATAAGAGCCATCTACAAACACATGGGTTTGTTTCTTAATCATCACGTTAAGTATTTCTAGTAAAAACCTCTTATTTACGAGAAATCCTAAACAGAGCCTTAAAAAATTAAATCTAACTCACACTAAATGTTTGCAATAGGATAATAAAAGAACACATGGCACAATATATTAGGGAAAGAATTGGGGCGGGGACACGAAAACATAAGTTCAAGGAGGACAAAGAGCAATGAAAAAATTCTGACTGCTAAAGGAGCTTACCCACATATTTTAAAACAAATGACTAAATCATCATTATTAAAATTTCATTGGACATACTTAAAACAATGATGTTGAGAGTTCTATTGTAAAATGTCAATATTGAAAACATGCCAGGAATTATATGCTTGGGAAGTACATAAATTCAAAACAAACATTTTTACATGTCTGTTTAAAATGTGTGTGTATGGGACATACAAGCTTTTCTAATTTTCTTTAGGGGTCACATGGGGGCAGAGTTTGAATATCATTGGGATGGTAGGGAAGGCTGGGGTTTGGAGTTCAGTGGACTTGAGCTCAAATCCCAAACTCCCCTTACCTGCTCAATATCTGCACAGAAGTTACTTAACAACCTGGGCAACCTGATAACAGCCTTTAAAAAGCGAGAGCACTGAGCTCAGGCCCATCAAGAGGAAGCCACAGAAGGTACATTAAATGTCAGTGTCCAAGTGGAGGCTCTTACGCGGGAAAGGCAAGTGATAAGCCAAGAACCTGATTTTTGGACCCAATTATGCCTAAAGTATAAAAGATTCAAAGCTAAATCTAGGGGTTATTTTTAATTCATGATCTTAGGAGAAGAGGTATAAAGACACCAAGGTCACCAAGATTAAATGAACACTTTCACCAGCTTGTTTTTATGTGGATCCCCAAAATATTAATGCTTTGTGACACTCCTGCGTCTTGGAACTGAAGCAATGGCCTTATGAACAGTGAAATTTCACTCATGTAAGCAGCAAATGTTGGGGGCCTTCTAAGTGCCAAGGTCTGTGTGGAAGCCAGGGGTGGAGAGGGGACGCCCTTGCCTCCTCCAGCTCCCGCTCAAGTCAGGGAGTCGGGCAGGGATGCAGCACCTCGTTCCGGGGCCGGGGCTGGCTGCATGCACAGGGCCGAGCGCATGCGCCCACAGAGCAGTGTACGCGGGGAGGAGGTGAGGTTACCGGAGCTGAACGCGGAAGGTTACAGCTGTGTTTTCTGGACAAAGGTGAGGAAGAATATTTCACATGACTACGTCCTGAGGTATAGAAAAGTGGGTGTAGTCCAGAAAACTGTAGGTGGCTGAATGCTGTGAGGGAGAGTGGAAGGTGGGGTGCGCAGCGGGTAGGGTCTCAAGGGCAGTGAAGGCCAGTGGGCACTTGGGTCTTCACTCAACAGGCGATGGGGCAGTCTCCGGAAGATAAAGTAGATAACCTCATCAGCGCTGTGTGAGACAACACTTCACGGATGCCTGAAGGAGACTTCAGAGAAAACACTTCACGGAGGAGGAGGAGAGCTGGAGAGCTGTTAGGGCACGTGCAACTCGTGGGGTGGGAGTGCAGGCGTGGCCGGACGCTACCAGAAGGAAAGGGGTCCAGAGGCTGAGCCCCAAGTTTCCAGGTTTCAGTTGCCTGGCTGGTGCCACAGGTGAGATGGGGGTACCCTCTAAGTTGGGAAGGGACCCAGCTTAGAGGAGAAAAGCCTGCACCTCTGAAAGCAGTCCATGCTGCCCTACCCATGCCGGCGGGCAGGGACAGGTGCCAGACACGCCCCAGAGCATCGTGCACCCCTCGGCAGGCACTAACAGCCCCCTGCCAGCAGGCGCTGGTTTTCCTCCATGTCATCTCAGATGTCCAATTAGGCACTTTGTGTTTGGACACGGACCAACGGCAAAGCTAGCTCATCTCCCACCAGCAATCAAAACCCCATCTCTTGGCTGGGAAGCCAGCCCCACTGGGCTGGGCGCGCATTTGTTCATAGAAAAACGGCTCTGCGCGAGCTGCCAGCGATGTGAACACACACTGCCAACTTGGTCTAATTATAGGCCGAGCTCCGTGCCGATAGGGTCTTAGAGAAGAAGCGAGACACTCATGGACTTGTGGAGTTTTGGCCAAACGCCCATTTGTCCACGTCAGTCAATGTTTTAAATTTCATGAATCCACAACCTGGCATTTTCAGGTGCACGAGATTGGCAGCGCAGCCCAGGCCGGCTGATCTGAGGGGTGGGCGGAGAAAGGACATCTGTGTTTTCCCTCTCTACCCTCTCAATGAGCACATGACCAGGCCCAGAAATAGGAGCTTGAAAGAGCACCAGGCATTGCCCCAAGAGTTATGAAAAAGGAAAAAAGGGGAGAATTCAAGCCCAGAGGAGATGACATTTCAAGCCATTGAGTCCGTCTTCAAATTTGAAGAGGCTTACTTAACAGACTGTGAGCCTGGCGGGGGGCCTGTCTTTGGGGTGAGCTCTGTTCTCCCCGCTGACATCTGTGAGCGCTCACGTGTCTGCCGGGCACATCTTCATGTGGCTAAGGCGCACCTTAGCGATCCTTCAGTGACGGACATTTGGGGAGCTTCCAATCTGGGGCTATTACAAAGTGCTGCTGTGAACATTCTAGTACTTGCCGTTTGGTCAAGAAATGAGTGCATTTCTGTTAAATACATACTGCCAGGCTGCTGGCCACAGGAGTTGCACCCATTTATATTCTCACCACCAAAACAGGAGTTCCAGTTCCTCCCTCTCCCTCCTTGGTAGTTTTCTCTCCCTTTCTCCCTTTCTTTCAAGTCTTTCTGGAGAACATCTACTGCAGCATATGCTCATGATTTGAATATACATTTCCCAGGTGGCTAATTAACTTGAGGAATTTTTCTCTGAAGTCTCTTAATCTATAGGCTTTTCATTTACAATTTATTTGCTGAAGGAATGGTGACTCCCCTATTTTCTGGAAGAATCTGAATATACGCTTTTGGTGACATGGTCTTATGGGTGCTGCAGGGTGACTGTATTTTACAGAAGGGCCAGACTCCCCATGATTCTGTGTTTACCTTAACAACACTTGAAGGCCACTCTTTCTAGACCCTGCAGCCCTGTCCAAGCAGGAGCCCCATAATTCAGGATCCTAACTCGCTGCCTTTCTCTCTTCTCATTATAAAGGGCTGGCAGGACCTTGCTTCCCTAATTTGTGAGGACTGTAAGAAGAGGCTCAGTCCGCCCTGGAAAGTCCAGAAAAGGCAGCTTCGAGTAGAGGGCAATTCTGATCTCCACGACCCTCATCTGCGTGACCTTGCGGAAAACACCTGTCTTTTCTGGACTTTCATTTTTTTTCATCTGAACACAGTGGGATTGGCAGGTAAGTTTCAGTTTGGGCTCAGTTCCAAGGAGTTGAGGATTGTTACCTGGAGGGCGTAGCAGGGTTCTGAGGTCACATTTAAGCTCAGTGGAAAACGGTGCTGTGGTTAATTACTGGCAGGGGAATAGTGGGGGGTGGGGGGTGGGGGTGGCAGCATCTGGGCCAGGTATTTGTCACCTTTGAAGATAATCTCGAAGGACATTTTGTGCTCTGATAGTCTACGTACTCCAAGAAGGATAAATCCTTTTATTCAACATGGCTTGGAAATGGGGCTTATGGCTAATGACATATTCTAGGTAAAAGCCATTCCTAATTTTCAAAATAATAAGATTATAGCAGAACATACTTAATTTCATTATCGTAAATATAATTTAGTCTTCTATATATGATGGTTTCGAGGGAAAGTGCACAAGGGTGCTGTAGTATCATCACTCACATAAATTATCTTATTAGGAGAAGCCCCAAATTCCGGTTAGTGGAAAATTCTGGATATAGTATGTCAAATGAACTACTATTCTATTTAGTGCTGGTTTAGAAATTAAAGTGCTTCAACTTGTAGCTGAAAGGGCATCTTAACAGAAGAGCTTGGCCAATTATTAGCAGTTACTACTATTTTCTGATAACGAGCACAGATTGGTCTGCAATTTGTATGTTGGTGTCTGTCAGGTCCATAGCAACCCCTCCATGGAAACTGTCGCTTCCTGCACCTTCACAGCGAAGGGACCTTATTCCTATGTCTGTGCCCTTTGGCCCAGGTTGGAGAGACTCTGCTGTGAATCTGGAGTCAGGACGGGTCTGTTTTCGTTGGTGTTCAGCTGGGAGACCCATAAATATGGGAGTCAGACTTTGTCCCCATGAGCTATCTGCAGTGAGACGTGGCCCAGGAAATGGAACACTCTTGAGTCTCAGCAGTCTGGTGCCTACTTCCAATTCTGGGGAGTTTTGATTCTACTTTCTACCCTGGGGTTCGGCGAGCTATTCTTGAATCGTCACTGGTCAGCCCAAAAGATCTGCTTTCCTAGGTTAGGTGAGCAAAATGGGGTCAATACCCAGGCAGGGTTAAGACGTGGGAAAAAGAAAGAAGAAATGAAGCAGATGGCAAAGGAAGAAAAGTGAGTAAAAGGAAGTAGGAGAGGGAGAAGAGGAAGCAGGTAGAAGAAGAGTCGAGAAAAGAGAGAGACAATGAAAGTAAAGACAAAAATGAGGAAGTAGAGATGGTAAGCAAACTGCTGGTTGTCCCTTTGCTTGGAAGTCAGCACCACTAACTGGCTCTTAATGGGGGACAGGGCAGATGAGGGAGAGTGTGCGGCCTGCCATGAATGGGGGGGGGGGTGACTGTGTGCTCTCCCCATGAGATGCTGACATGGGAAAAAGCAAGGTGGAGAATAACGTGTGTACATAACCCTGCTTCTGTAAAACAAGCAAGCCAACAGCCTAACCATGCAGCTGGATGAACCCCAAAGGGTAATGTGGAAGCACAGATGCTAAACTTTAAGAATGGTGGCCTGGGAGTCTGGGGGGGAAGTGGGGGCATGTAGGATTTGAAGTAATGGGCAGGCTTTCATTTTTATGAAATACTTCAGGATTATTTCAACTTTTAACAAGTTTTACTTCCTTGTAATTAAGGAAGAAAGCTCAAGGAAAACAAACTACAAAAAAAAAAAAAAAAAAAAGGCGGTTACCTTGGCTCGGGCCTCCCGGGATGCTTCTGCTTCTGCAGCCATCGCTCTCTGGAGCTGCACGGGCAGCTTCACGTCCTTGATTTCCACACGCTCCACCTTTATTCCCCAGTCATCAGTGGCATCGTCCAGGGTGCACTGGCAGGGAGAGAGAAGCAGGTTAAAAACATTCAGCCCCAGTCCCTGCCTCAGGCAGCCGGCTTCACCGGGCCTGCCGCAGAGAGGGCGCTGGGGGGACTAGTCAGAGTTAGTGATGCTCCAGCAGAAATGATGCTGAGCTAGGGGCCAGCTCGGTGATCTGACTCTGTTACTGGTTAACGCAGGAGCTGGCAAACTGTTCTCAGAAGGCCAGAGTGTTAATTTTCAGTTTCTTTGCACTATTTAGCCTTGCTGTTGTAGCTCCAGAGCAGATGCGGATGACAGGGAGCCCTGTGGGCGTGGCTGTATTCCACCCCTGGGGCCAGCTGACTCCTGGGCCCGTGTGACTCAGCGCAAGCACGTTACTTCTCTGTGCTTCGACGTCTTGCCATTACAATGGCAGAAGGAAATCATACTGTCTATTTCACATGTTGTTGTGGGCATCGAGTAAGACCAGAGATTGTACACCTATGAAGTCTACACAAATAATAAGAGCTCAGCTTTGTAGCACTTTATCTTTTTAAATCAAGCCAGGTCTAATTCATTGTCTTTTACTCAAGCAAGAATGGAAAAGTTGAGTTATTAGGGAAGTCCTGGGACTCACCTAGAGAACAGGCTTCAACAATGTCCTCATGACCTTGTAGAATGGTCAATGAACTATTTATTATACTATAGAAAAAGGTTAATGATAATATAGGGGAAAAAACACAAAGGGCAGGGGGTGCACAGGAGGGAGTAAAAAAATGCATGCATCTGAGTGTTAAAACTCAGGGACTATTTGTGTGAAAAACAAATCCTTCCATCAAGTTTGGGGAAACCTCTCTATGAAGAAATAAGGCCAATGATTCCCCTTCTCCGATTAATAGAAAGTTCTCAAACACTGCCCCTTGGCTTAGCTTTTCAGTTTCTGGAGGTGCTGACCCCGGGGTGCTCTCCTCACCTGCATGTTGTGTGCGATTTCCTCTCTGTCAGAGAGGATCTGAGAAAGGTTCTTGGTGCCCAGGACGTTCCTCAGGGTCGTTTGTGCCAAGAGGCGGGTAGCCGAGTCCGCATTGGTGATATTTGCCACAGCCAAGGTGGCATTCTGGACGCGGTAATAGACCACACCATCCACACTGACTGTCACCGAGTCCTTGGTGAGGATCTGTGGGGCAAAGAAAGCAATTTATCAATTTATCTGTCACCCAGCTAGGGTGGGTGTGCTGTTCTACAGTGTAGAACAGCTGGTTTTCTTTAGTAAGTGCTAACAACTAAATGTCTGTGGTCCTCCCACCATTCCCCCAGCCTCATTCACGTGCTGAAACCTCATTGCCCCCCCATGTATTGGTATTTGGAAAGCCTTTGGGAGGGGATTGGGTCGTGAGGGTGCAGCCCTCATGAAAGGGATTAGTGCCTTTGCTAAGAGACTCCAGGGAGCTCCCTCGTCCCTTCCACATGTGAGGACACAGTGAGAAGACGACCATCTCCGGGCGAGGAAGCAAGCCCTCCCCAGACATCCAATCTGTTGGTGCCTTGATCTTGGGTTTCTCAGCCTCCAGCGTAGTGAGAAATATATTTTTGTTGTTTATAAGCCATGCAGTCTACAGTGTGTTGTTTCAGCAGCCCAAAGGAACTGAGACAGGAAAGCATGAAACAGTCAATTATGTCTTTAAATTTTCATAACATGTATTTACTAATTCTTATCAATTGATTCAATCACTCAACAGATACTGAGACATCACAAAGTAGCAGGCACCGTACTAGATACCAGGGATAAAGGTAGAAAAAACTTGGTTTCTAATTTTTTAGCGAGGTTGGGGGATTAAGGGAAGTAAAGGGACAAATGCTGGGCAGTTGTAGGTGGCAGTAGTGATATTTGAACTAAGTCTAGAAGAAAAGAATAAAAATTTTCCGAGGGTGGAGTGAGGCCATATTCAGGCCTGACCAAGTAAAGTGTGAAGAGGCACAGGAGTGTGGGAGCGCTTCCTTTTATGAACTAAAAATAGCACGGCATTACTGGAACAAAAGATGAATGGGGGATGTTTCTATAGGGCGAGGTCAGGGTAAAAACATATTTTCAGCATGCTAATAAAAATGCTGGGCATGATACAATGCCACCAGCTCTGGTGCAAAGGCCTCAGTGTGGTAGATACATGTCCTGAGCGGTACGGTCCTGTGGCCTCGCTCCTCCCCTCTCCGTCCTGTACACACTAAAGCAGACTCCCCGCAGGCCTGCAGGGACCTATTCCCCGTCGCCAGGCCTTCATGCAGGTGTCCCCGGTGCTTGGAGGTCCTCTCCTTTGTCTCCCTCACCACATCCACACCCTACTGGCACATTCTTACTCACCATTCAAGACACAAGTGTCCTTGTCTCTGCGAAACATCCTTACTCACTTGGCAGAATTAAACTGGCTTCCTTGACACCTTGCTATAGTGACATTATTGTTTACATTGCTCCTGCTCTCTGAGACTATGAACTTTTGGGGGGCAGTCTGTCTTTGCCTCTCTAGCTCTGGCACAGTGCTTGCCCCAATAGCAGGTAGCGAATAAACGAGAGATGAGTTGAAATGACACGTGGTCCTAGCAATTCAGAGATGGAAAAAGAGCCAGGAGAGAGAGGGAGGGCCTGAACTCTAGTTCTAGCTTTGCCTGTCCCTCCTACCATGATCTCTAGCAAGGCTTCTCCTCAGTTTGACCTAGAGTTGCCTTGCTTGTGAGATGGAGCTAAGAACTGCCCAATTCTACACAAATTTCTTGGAAGGTCAAATAAAATGTTTGTACATGAAGCTCCTTTGAAAGTGTGAAGAGCTATGCAAATGCAAAGTAATAACAGCAATATTATCCAGCTGTGAGTCCTGCCAGGCACAAAGCCATAATCCTCCTTTTTTTAGTAATCTAAAAATACTTCTAACTTGGAAGAGAAGTGGGCGCTTTGGAAATAAATGTACAGTATATTACCATGTTGTGCAAGAATTAAATATTCCCACGATGTGATGGGAAAATGTGTATCATTTCTAAGCAAATTCTTACCACAGTGACTGCGCCACAGCCAGAGCTTTCTACAGCGGCAGCCTGCTGCCTACTGTTTATTGGCAGCAGCGTGTTTATCTCTCTTCAGTCAGTTCACAGGGGATCGGAAAAAGGACTGCTTGCCAACTTCCAATCTGCTCTGCATTCAGCAGCTTGCAGAGGGGAGAGAGCAGCTGGAAGGCAGAAGCTTCCAGTGACCCTGCCAGATGCCTGCAATGTTGCACAGAGGAAAATGCCAGAACTATTCTCAGCTACCCCTAAAGGCGCTCTTTCTGTACATCCACCTTCCTGGGGAGGTGGGAAGACGCAGAGACAATGGCGAGGCTCTCAGGCTTGTCTGTTTGCGTAAACTGATTTGTGGTGCCACTACGGATGTGTGGGTTAGAAAGTCTGATCTAAGAACTACTTGGATCAGTACCAGCGAGGAAGTTCCTAAGCTGTTTCTGGATATTGTGACAAGAGAAGGCACAGTGGCCAGGCTCCAAACACCCTGCTGAGGACCTTGTCTTTGGCCAGGAAACACTGATAGGCTTCTGCCATCCCTTCCTTCCTCAGCATTTCTATGTTTTCTATGGTTATAAGGCCTCCTTAGGAGTATTGGGATGCCGGCACTTCCTCCAGGGCTGCGACATCACTAACGTAGATTGCATTTAGCACAGGGCTGCGGAAGGAGCCATGGGCAGGAATTCTGAAAACCTGGATGTTAGTCTTGGTTCTGCCAATGTAGTCTGGAGGGATTGTTTTGTCCTGCAGCATTTCAGGGATTCTGCCGTTTCAACTGTGAAGGTATTTGCAAAGTAGCTTGAAAAAGCCGGAAGTAACTACTAATGTAGAACATTCTATCCCTCACCTAAAATGTCAAATGAGCACTTTCCCATTCTTTGGCTTCCAACCAATTTATCTAGAATAAATTAAGAACGTTAGGAAGAAAGGTATTGTGCTCCATAGAGTTTTCTATCAGAAACCCATAAAGGAGAAATGTGGTAGTGAAAACTATGACGGCAGTGTTGATGCTAACGTTACACTTAATTGACATGACACGGCATTTTGAATACTAGTAACAGCAGCAGGCACTTCTATAGCACTTACTATTTTATCAGCCACTATTCTAAGTACTTTGTATGTCTCACTGTTTGCACAAGAACCTTGTAAAGTAGGCCCTATCATTATCACCTCAATTTTACAGATGAGGAAACTGACGCATAGAGAAGTTGAAGTGTTCGCTCGAGGTCACACAGCTACTAGAGGGTGAGGGCAGACGGTCTAAATCTGCACTTGGACACTGTGCTGGGCAGCCTCCATTGTCAAGTACTTCCACACATGACATCTCAGTTACAGCAGGAGACACCTTACCTCTTGGGGAGGAATATCAAATGAGATAGTTCTCATGTCCACTTTGATGAAGCTGTCAGTGCACGGCAGGATAAAAAACAAACCTGCAAGAAAGACATGTAGAGGCTGACAGACACCTGCATCTCATCGGTTTAGCACCCTCCAATTCAAATAGAATCACCCTGATCAGCTGAAAGTCACCGATTCATCTCAGTGAATGAGCCAGAAGTCAGGAATACTATGTAGGTTTGTTTCATTTCCTTATTCCACTGTGACTGTGTGCTCCCCCTCCCCCCACTTAAACCAATGTAACCATTTCCCAAGTCAGCTTTCTCCTTCTTCTAGTTTCTCTCCTATGATCCACTGTCTAAGCTGCAAGCAAAGATACCTTTCCTGAAATACACCCCCGAACAAGCCATCCTGTCCTGGCTTACCTCTTCAGCTCCGGCCCTGCACCCTGGCCGGCTGAGCTACCTGCAATTCCTTGAGCCTGTAGAACCCTCCCCCACCTTGCTTTGTAATAGATGTCCCCCCACCCCCTCCTGCTAATAGCTCTGCAAGCTTCTCATCCTACTGGGTAGGGCCAACACTCCTCTCTAGTTTCCACAGCTCTCTGTGGTGACTTGACCCTAATGGGATTGTACTGTGTTTCCTCGATGGTGTCCCACCACTAGAAGGGAAGATCCCTGAGGGCAGGGACTGGGGCTTAATCTCCCTTGAACTCCCAGAGCCTAGAACACAATTGGAGCTTAATCATAGTTTATCAAAATAAAAAATAACAAGTGAAAACCTTTATTTCTGTGGGACTCTCATGCTCAAACCACATTGCTGTAGCTATTCCTGGCCTGGAATAACCTTATGGGGTCAAATGGGAAAGGGAGGGGAGTGGAGGGCAGGAAAAGGTGACTCTGGCAAGGCTGGCCAGCACCGCTACTATTGTTACGGGACTTCTGCTACAGGAAGTCTTTCCTAAGTCAGCAGAGAAGACACCCCTGTCAATAAAAGGACACAGTTCAGGTTTTAGAAAAATCCAGAATCGAGTACTGACCTGGTCCTTTGGCTCCTCCTTGCAAAATGCGACCCAATCTAAAGATGATGGCTCTTTCATACTCTTTTATGATCTAGATTCAAAACACAAAGAGTAATTTAATGTGAGCAGTGTAAATATTTGCATGGGTAATTTTTAACCTGTTCTGAACAGATAAGAATGCTCTTTTGTATTCTTTCTCTATAATCCAGATGATATCTTAGAAAAAACATATCCAGTGTTTAACATGCCAAGTAAATTGCTGATTATAAAAGCAACAGATACTTATTGTACATAAATTGGAAGGTATAGCATAGTATATGGAAACAAACCAATAACCTCACTCTTTAGCTATGAATATCAGTATTAAATTACTTATGCATTAATAGGAAAAAGAAAAAGAAAAAAATCTACAGTTCTCATAGTTGGTCTCCTGATTCCTTAAATTATAATAATAAACTGATCTGAAAATTCTTGGAGCTTATTTTGCCCTTGTGGGGACATATAAATGATAGTCATTTCTCAAATTACTAATGATATTATAGAAAAAAATTAGCCGGCACTGGGGGGGTCACTTCACATGCGCCCAGCCTTGCCCTAAGTACATTCAAACATATTCATTCACTGAGCCCTCCCTTGGCCCTATGAAGTGGGTGCTGTTATGTCCTCCCACCTGACAGGTGAGGAGACCAGGCGAACACCACACGGTGACAGTGAAGCTGGCAGGCCAAGCAGTGTAGCCTGGGCCTGGGGAACTTGTTCTCACAGGCCCACCCCACACCCCTGACCCCAGAGAATTTAGATGATAATCCTCACTTTAACCCTCAGGAAGGAGGGACCCGACAATGGTGGAAAGAAGTTTTATGTCCTCATATATTAGGTAAGGTAATGAGGGTGAATTTTCCAAAAGCGAGATGAAGGACAAGCAATTATAAACCAGGGGTCTCTCTCTGTCTCATTTACACACACAAAGTGAGTTGATGTGGTTAGGAGTTGACCCCTGTTTCCTGATGCAAATGAAACATTCTTTACCTTGATGCACATCCATACTGATACTGGGAATGTTATAACTGTGAACAAGAATGACACAATCACCAAAATCCATCCACAAGGTCCAAGACCTGGACTGGGGGAATCTGTGAGAACAAAAAACAAACAGCTCTTATCTCTGTCATCAGCCAATCACCAGACTTTCATCCTTACCACCCACTGACTATGCCTGGCACGATACCAGCTGTTCTATGTCGGTTCTGCCGTCTGGTCCTCAATTAGCAACCCCAAAGTGGAGGTGCTACACTCCCAATATCCTTATCCTTGATAACACAGGTATTTCCTAAATGACTCCATATTTTATCCAGCAAACATTTATTAAGCACCTAATATTTGTTATGCCTTGTACTTTGCACAGAAGTAATAAAAGACCCCACCCCAGCTATCAGAAAGGCTAAAGTTTAGTCGCAAGACAGATAATTATAGGAACAGGTAATTGTGATACCAGGTGGTAAGTGCAGATACACAGAACCCATTCAGAATATTCTGGAGACACAGAACAGGGGTCATGCACACAGTTGAGTGAAAGTGAGTGGAGAGGGTAGGGAGGTGGTGGTGATGGTTGTCAGAGGGCCTTCTTGCAGGAAAATATCAGTGAAAAGGAAGGGGAAGGAAGGAAAGGGGCATTTAAGATGACAGTACAGCATAGAGGTGAAAACCGTGTAATACATGAGCATAAACTCATTTAAAAATGACACCTGCAAATTATGTCAGAGAGTTCTAGGCACCATAATTTATAATCCACATCCTGATTATTACAGGTTCTGATTTCTTATGATTATTAACAAGCTGTAATGAATACCTTTACATATTTTTCTTTCACATTTCTAATTGTTTCCCTTTTCTGTAACAGACAATCACTTTTTGTCTGATTACAAAAGGAAATGGATGCCCATTGCAAAAAAATTCAGAAAAGTATAAAAAAGGAAAAACTTAATATTCTCCAGACATAATATTCTCCCAAACCTTTACAGTGTACAGATAGTTTTTATAAAGAAAGAAAGAAAATTTGTAAGCCGTGTTTCTCCCTTCTGGTTACTCCTTTCACACCTGTTTAGCCATGGTTGCTATGTGTTGGTGCTTTTTCATTTAAAAAACTAAATCAGGGGGGTGGGGGAAGGAAAAAAAGTTAAATCATTACTTGCATGAAGTTAAAAAGTCATATAGTTCTAAAGATTAGTACAAAAGGCAGTAGCCGGTTGCCTCCTCCAAGCCTGAGGATTGGGGCATGGATGCTGGGTATCAAAACAGGCTTGTCTGGCTCTTTCTCCCTTTTTCAGCTTTGAGCATTAGCGACTGACTTTCCACCAAGGAAGAACAGTTCTCATCCCCCTTGACCTGCCACATAAACACAGGCCTCCTTCTAATTACACCATCATTTTGGTGACAGCATGTTGAATTTGCCGTTATCGTGAACATGTAAACACAACTTGAAGCTAAGCTACATAGTAGTGATGCAGAATTAGTTTTCCTTTCTGGTGCAACTTTTAGTTTCTGGAGTCAGAGTCTTGCTTGTCCCCTTTGTTTAGTTTTCACCACTATTGCAGATTCCACCTCAAGTCTAAACCTGCTTTCTGCAGGCTCTGCTTCGTTACCTTTACTCTCAGCTGGAGCCCCATCTGGGCTCGCTGGAGTCCCAGCCTGCACCTCAGGAAGGCCCATCACCACCATCCCAGGAAACCCCATCACGATCTGGGCTGTGGGCCCAGGTTCTGTATTCAGGTCTTCCTCATTTTTAATTTGTGCAGGACAGAGGGACCGAGGAGGCCAAGGACACCCTCCCTTTCATCAACCACAAGGCTTCGGCTCCCTTCCCAGGAGCTGCTTGAGTAATGGGAGAGAGACGAGCATGAGGGAAATAAGAAAGAACAGAGGTGGCAGTTAGACAGACCGGGAGTAAATAGGAAGCCAAGACTCAAGCAGAGAGCTGAAGTGGGGGGCGTGGGAGAAGAGGCGGGCACGAGTTGGCATCCAGGTCAAGTGTTGTAAAACCAGAGTCTCTGTGAGAACTCTGGTGGCACAGACATGTTTTCTGATCTGTGTCTCCGTAGGTGGGCAGCACTGGTGTGCATGCTTAAATCAAGTGACGCAAGTAGCTTCTCAAGGTTTCTGAGCTGTAAGCTTTTGGAGCACAGACATATTCTGAGAGAATCTGCAAAGCAAGGCCACAGTGCTGTTTATGGAGGAGACTCTCAGGTCTTAGCCGAACAGCAGCCATCTTAAGACAGCTTCTGGTACCCAGGCACTGTGTTCAATTACTTTAGATACTTCATTTACTCCTTACCAAACCCCGTGAAGTATTTTCAAGTCCAAGTTCAGCAAAGCAACCTCGCTTCCAAACACACATTATGGAGGACGCGGGGTTCGTGAATATAGGTCATCTTATTCCAAAAAGCCCATGTTCTAAAATCAGTTCTCTCTTGAACTGTTTGCCTCTGAGTTTAAAAATCCTCATTAAATTAGTTTTCGTGTTTGGGCCACTTTCTCAAGACATTATGCAAACACAGTAGGAGTGGGGAGGAAACTGGTTGCTGTACAGAGGAAGCCCTCTTAGCTCTAGCTGCCTATTTATGGCAAAAGAAGTCTCAAAGCTCCTTGCCGGGCTAGGGTATAGTTTTCTAATGTGAAGTGGATTCTAAATAAGGAAGAGTGGCCACAAATACTTATCTGACAGCACCTGGGGCTTTCTAAAATTGCCCATGGCTTGAATATTTCAGGCAAAGTACTCAGGTCTGAGTGCTGAATTGGGATGTATGCTTCATATTCATGCTTACATTCTCAACTCCCTGTAGCAAATAGGTATAAAAGAGCAACCGTTTTACCCAGTTTTCTCGCTAGATGCGTTTTCCCCTTTCTCTGAACTTTGATGGCACTTTTAAACCTCTCTCATGGCAGTTGGGGGAAGGCAATTGAGAGAAGGTGACAGCATGTTTGAAACAGGAGTAAGACCCGGGCAATTAGGGCTTCTCATGCCCCGTCCTCTCAGCCCCCAATAGGCATTACAGCTTTCCCCTTGGAAAGGGGGTGCCCTTCGCTTTTATCTGTTCTGGAAGCCACTCTGAAGATGGACCCCTGAGAAAATGTGGTATATCACATGTTGGTGAGACTGTGTGGACAGCATACATGACCGAAGACAGTTACGGGGCAGGATGGGGAGCACAAACTCCTAAGACAAAGCCTCAGAAGTAGCTGTTTGGCCATTAAAATGACCACTGACCACTCTGGAGTGGTCTGCCTTTTCCTTTGGCCTCCCCTTGCCCTCTGTACAGCAGTTTTCAGACGACACCTGGGAAGTTCCCAGGAGGCTATGACTCAATGGCTACTCATGTTTTGCCCAATACTTTAATTTCTTGTGCATTTATATCCCTTAGAGATTCCCTTGAGAGTAAAAACTGTCTCCATTTCCATTTGAATTCTGTTATCATATTATAATGGAAGCCATCTTAGTTGAGTGCTCTTTATTTCTTGGATAGAGTACATTTACCCCCTTGATCTTTACTCTTTACCCCCTGTAATAAGATTAGCAGGGTCATGAATGAGTAAGATTGTGCTCAGTAAATACAGACAGATAGATGACAGATGATAGTTCTCTATAACCCTTTTATTGTACCCAAGTGTTGACATGAAAAATGAGAAAATAACTAGCATTTAACTTTTTGGATAAAATTCTCTGAAACTACTCAATTTTTACTCCTGTCAGGCTAGGCATGAACGTTCAAAGACCCTCTGGAAGCTTATTTATGAATTGTTAAATTACTGCATCATTAACATGAGGACCAGCCAGAAAACCTAAGCCAGTTTTTTGTGCTCAGTCTGTGCTGCCGCATTGTTTTTGAACCCCAAGTAAGTAGGTGGGATGACAAATCAAGAGGAAAAGTGGGTAATGTGACAACTGGTCTCACTCTTGCACATTTCAAATGCTGAGTTAGAAATAACCAGAGTATAAACAAAGGACACCGGCACCATTTCATAGTATTTTAATGCCTTTAAAATCAAACTTTCCCCTTCTCACTGCTTACAATTCTTTCTTACTGGTTATTGCTCAAAAGGCACATAGATCACATTCCTCAGAGAGGTGAGGCTTAAACTCCACCAGGCTGACATGAGCCCATAGTCACCGAATACAGGCAAAGGGGCGGGGTGGGGGGGGGGATTTCCTGATGCTCCTTGAACTTTCATGGAATTCACTTCCTTCAAGTTTCCCATTCATTATCTTTAGGACTGAATCTTCTCTACCAGCTTTATGAAGTGAAAGACAAACAATGAGTAACTGGTAATCCTGGTATACTCTGGTTGATGTAACTGTGGATATTTTGCTGGCTGGAAACACTGGAAGATTAGGTGCCCCATGATACTTGGCTGTAAATACTACTTTGCTACCATTTAGAATATTTTTTCCTTTTGAAAACTGTTTTAGAACAAATTTTTAACTAAGCAAAACAAATATTTGAAAATGGATATAAACCTATAATTGAACATTCAAATTGGGCTTATCGCCAGGAAAGTAATATAATTTTTAATATGGCTTTTTTTCTTAATCTACAGCAAAAACATCAGCACTGTAAACATTAGAAATTACAGCTTAGCAAATAGAGAAAGAGAAATTATCCTATTTTCATTACCTCTGGATGGTGACTGTTTTCTGTCACACATTTTCTATCCTACTTTTCTCATAAATGAAATAACAGTGTACATAATGATCTAAAATCTGCTTTATTCCCTAATTAGGAATATCTTTGCATGTCAGTACATATTCTTTATTGTTAACACTTGTATAGTATTCCACTGTTTCATAGGTGAACATTTAGGTTGTGTCCAATTTTCTTAATTAGAAACTCATTGCACTGAACATACTTTTCACAACTTTCATACATCTTTATTGCATAAAACTAATTTTGCTGAAAAGATGAAATGACACAATTCTTAAATTCCTCTCACTGGAGAAATACTACTTTTATTACTACTACTCTCACTACTATTACTAACCATTTATTGAATGTCTATTACATTCAGCCACAACTAACTCCTTATAGCTATTATCCCTAATGTATTTGAAATGTACATGTATGTGTTCACAAAAAGACATATACATCTATATATAGTCAAAGGAGTCAGTAAGATACTCCTTCTGGAGTTCCAAAGTAATAAAGCAAAAGACTTTGTGGGAAGAGACAGAAAATGGAAAAAAAAAAAAAAAAAAAAAAAAAAAAAAAAAAAAAAAAAAAAAAAAAAAAAAAAAAAAAAAAAAAAAGCCATGAAACAAATGAAAAAAAAAAAAAGCAAAACACAACAGTTATTTTTGCTGAACTAACTTCTAGATTAGCAATGATTCAAGATGATATACAGGTATAATTTCCATATGCTGTATGTTGTTAACAATCCCAGTAACACCATATCAGCTGATTTACTTTATGGCTTATTGAACTTGGAAATTATGTGGACTAATAAATTCCATCTATCATTTGTTCTAAAGTTCAAAAGATACTAGATATCAGCTTCAGAGAAAGACCAGAAACAAGTCTCACATAATATGAAAATCTGACTCACAGTTACATGCATTACTACTTAACAAAAATAAACAGATGAGCCAAGGAATTATTAAAACGCTGAAGTAGTACGTTTCAAGGATAATCTTTTCCTTCCCCTTCTCGAAATGCAGATGAAATGCTTCATGACGTAAATCACCAAGAACAGCGTAGTTTGGGTGGGGAAAGACAGGATGACTAGGAATTTAGTCTCAAAAATACAGGCTATCTGGGTCCAGCAGCATTTGTTAAGGGCTAACAGTAGATCAAAATGAAAGGTCTTGGCAATGTCTGAATTTTTCTTAAAACCATATCATATCATCAGGATCTAACAGGTTCTTTTAAGATGCTATATTTCTCATCAGAGAGTCTATGCCAGGATTTGGCAAACTTTTCCTGTAAAGGGCCAGAGAATAAACAATTTTGTAAGCCACGAAGTCTGCTGCAACTATAAATTTTGTGCTGTTATTAGAGCAAGAGCAGGGGCAGACAGGCAGATATGAACACTGTGTTCCAATAAAACGCAATTCACATGGAAATTTGATTTTCATATAGTTTTCCTGTGTAATATTCTTTATGAATGTCCAGAAGATTTTTAGCTTTTAGATTCTACAAAAACAGGCAGGTGGCCAGTATGGCCTATTCCTGTTTCATATCATATGGCCATCTACATGAAGAGGAAGGCTTCATAAATTAACTAGTACACTTGGTATTTCTTCCAGCTTTTCAAATAAAGGTACATTTCCCAGATTCCCAATTTCTATTCCCTTTGCTTGTTTTGAAACGAGGTCTTTATAAGACCTGGTAAAACTCAAACAAGTAAAGGGGCTGAAAATAAGTGAACATAATTTGTCTTCAATTAATCAAAATTTACCTTAACGGAGTTTTTCTAGAGACTGTTTTTGAGAAAAGAGTCAGAAAAAGGAAGAAACCAGAAGGAGAAAAACAGAAAAGGAGTGAGGAGGAGAGAGAGACAACAAAAATGAAGGCAGAATCCTACAGAGAGAAAGACAGTAAAAGCTAGAGGAGGGAAGAGGCAGAGTTTAGCAAATAGCAGGGTCTCAATAAGTATATGTTGAAAAAATAATGCACTTAACAGCATACTACAATGTGCAGTTCATTTGGGCAGAGGCTTTCAAATCAAGCAAGCACACACTAGAATTCATCCTTCAAATGACCATTTTAATTAGGTGCAGTTATAATGCTTCCAATGCCCTTATTCTAAAAACTTTAGGGAAAAAATTATTCTCTGGGCTAGAATAGCTACAGGTGAGATGGTATCAAGTTAAGAACCATATCTGAAGATGGTTACTTTCCCTCCTTATTATAAAACCATGGACAGCTATAAATACTACACAAAGAACTCATACATGAAGCATTATGTGATCTGAATCACAAAACTTACTGTGGTTTACTTTGAGACACTAAGGAAAGGAAATGGACTAATCCTTTCTTAAAACCTTTTCAATAAAAGTTGAAGGGAGTCCTTTGCTTAGCTCAAAAAGAATAAGGAAATTAAATAGGTAGAAGTATTTTATTTTCCACATATCTTGATTTTGTGTAGCTTTTCTTTTTTTGTGTGTGCAGCTATAAAGCAGGAGAAAAAACACAGGTAAGAAGACCATCAATAATTCTCAATCCTTCAGTCTTAATAGGGCCCATCACCCTACAGCACTTTACTCTCTCTAAACAACATTTATCACCTATAATTATCTTAGTCAATGTGTGTCTTCTTGAGATCTTGTTTCCCTAGAATAGTAGTACAGCTAGGTAGGCCCCCTCACTTGTTAGTTGCCTGATGCTGGGAAAGTAGCTAAACTTCCCATGTTTCAGTATACTCACCTAAAAATAGGTCTGTAAGAGTAAATGTGCTAATAGGGCAGGCACATAACAGGTATTCAAAAACATTTGTGAAATAAACAATGAGTTGAATGAGTGCATGATTCTGGCATTTCTTTGGGGTAAGAAAAGACTGCCTATTTATTGCACAAGAAAAAATGAAACTATGTGTCAGACAGGATTCAAGAAGACAGTTCAGAATCTACCTCTGTCCCAAAGCAGTTGCCACACTGCTTTCTTTTTAAAAATCAGATCTTTTCCACCCATGAAGTTAGTGAATTCAGGAAGGCAGAGGATAGGCTGAACATGGCTGGTAGCTGGAAAGATGAAGTTGTTATGTTCAGAAAAATTGGAGAGAAAAACAATTTCATAACAGTAGTAAGGTAATTAGGGTTAGATTAGACCTGGAATATTAAATATTAAAACAAAACCCTCCTACTTCAGGAGGAAAGCCTCCCCTGCCCCCCAGTTTTTTTCACTTCAGTATCTTAAAAGTATCTATACTTAAGTTTTTCTCAAAAGTCTTTGGAGGAGACATTTAATTAAAAAAAAAAAAAGGAAACAGGAAGCATGAGAAAACTAGAGCAAAATGTTGCTAATTCCTCTGCTGAGGCCAAACAGCTAAGGGAGGCTAAAAGCTTGGAGTTTCTGCTCAGGTAGGGTTACATTTTCCCAGTTGGTATTGATCTCATAGAGTTATTCTAGCTATTAACTAGATTAAAAGTGAAAAGATGGAAGGTGCTGACCCTTAGAAAGCGCTCAATAAATAATAGCCATTATTATTATTGCCACTTTATAATCATTATTAATATAACTTACACAATAAACTTTTAAGTGAATTGCCTTTTGGGACCTGCCATAGAAAAAATACCAAGACTAACAATCTGCTTGGGGACGCTGTCTCTGGAGGAGAAACAAACCACATTTGGGGAGGTAAGACAGAATTCTAAACTTTCTTGAACCATCCATATGACTTTATGTCCATAATTTAAATGACACCAATTACTTCTACTTTAAAGATTCAGAAGTATCTTCAGATACACTTTCTTATTTGATACTCAAAACCTGGAGAAATATATATTGTAGTAAGATTACATCCAACATGTGGTTGAGGTGTGGCCTCTGGAGGTGGAAAGCCTTGCCAGAAGTGACCCAAGTAATAAATGAAGGTAGACATCTCCATTCAGATCTCTGAATAATAAATTCTGCTCTCATTCCACTAAATGTTACGATCTTAACACAAATGCACATTTACAACTAGACAACAAAGTTGGTGTAATTTTCACCATCTGACACTTTAGGAAACTTTATTGGTTGTATCTTCAAGGTTAATCTACTGAAATGTCAGGCCACATGCTTGGTGTTCAAGTTTCCTTACTAGTCCCAGAGTACAGACAAAGATTCAAAAAGAATGGAGGTCTCCCTGGTGGTGCAAGGGGTTAAGTCTTAGCACTATGAAGCTCTCTGCAACCACTGCAGCAGTAGTTTGATTTCCAGCCACGGAATTGACCCACACTGCGCACAGACCTCTCCTGTCTGGCCTGCTGTTCCCCTCAGCAGTGTATTTCAGTAAATCCCCCTGTTCTGCTCCCCACTCTGTCTCTGTTAAATCCTCTTATCCCCTCCCCCCCCACACCTCTGGCCTGCACCCCAGCTCTTGTATGCATAAATAAATAAATTTAAAAAACAAAACAAAATTGGAGGAGCATGTGTGTGTAAGTTCTCAGTCATAGAGAACTGGGAAACTGCCCCATCACACACACTTTCTTCCTTTTAGTGGCTGTGACCTCTAGCTTCTCTTTCCACATTTTAATAAATGCAGATTTCTTACTATGTACAATAGATTTTCTTGAAAATCTCAATCCCTTCATTAATCATATAAACCTAGACACATAGCCTATAAACAAGTCCACAAATAATAAGGAACATGATACTCACACCCTAAAATCAACAACCTTGTTATAACAAACTCAATAAAACAAATACAGAAAAATTTCTCCACCATCATAAATCAAACATATAACATTGTGACTTATCCCACAGGGGCTGGAGTCTCTATTGCCCTTCTCTGCTTCCTTTTTCTTTCAAATAACATTTTTGCAAACCTACTATGTAGTGGATCCTGAGTTTATTTCAGTGAGGAAGAGCACCATCTCTGCTTTCAAAAGCTCCCTAGTCTAAAATGATGGGGAAGCAGGTAACAAATGAGTGACTTGATAATTAGAACACTGTAATAAAGCTTAAGATTAATCAAGGTATGTGCAGGATGCCAGGCAGACACAGAAGAGAGGTGGTCACTTTTTATAACAGTTTTTAGGAAAATATTTTCACACCTTCTTAAAAAATAGATTTCAAACCCAATCTCTATCACTTTATCAACATTACATTTTGTCTTCCTTCAGAGCTGACCAGGCATGCCAAGTGATTTCATGTTTCACCGTATAAAATTTACATGGTTAGGTGGGACCAAGAACCTATTCAACCATAAACAAAATAGACAAATTCCAGCTTTTGTAGACTTGGTTGTCAGTTTGAGTTTATTTATGCTTACCCATCAATGATTTTACTCAGATTAATTATTAAGGAAGTTAAAAAGTTCTTTCCAATCTCACAGGCTGTAACAACTGAAATAAACAAATCGGTCCCATGATCCTGCTTATTTTCAGGCATTCTCCCAGAGGGATTTATCCTGTTGACATGGCTCTTTATTATAATAATACATTTCTTTGCAATCTACCTGCATTATTTCATTACAAAGTGAATGAACTGGCTTTAAGGAAAAATAATCTTGCCTTAGGTTTGCTCATACTTATGTTCCTCAGAATCAAAGTACAAATAGACAGAGTTTGGACTTGTATACTCCACTGCTTTCTGCAGAAGAAGCCCTCCCGGAGCTGTGAGATCCAAGAGGTCCTGACTGAAGCTAGGTTCCCCTGGGCTTGCTTTGTTTATTCTCTCTCACCTTCAGTGAAGTGCTGGTGTTTGACAAGCTCCTCCATTTGGCTGTGCACCTTGGAGGTAGCTCTAGGATATGAAGACTGGTTTTAGAAGACCACAGCCCAAGTTCAAAGTCTAGCCCCTAATCACACCCAGTTATTTTTCCACTGTGTGATTTTTCCACTCTGAGCCTCAGCTTCCCAGCTGTGAAATGGTGGATAATGACATTACACCCTCCCCTTTTTTTGGTCTTATATTTTTCTACCATATTTATTTTTATATACTTAAATTCCAAATCAAGTGCAAGCTACATGAAGTCAAGGTCTATATCTTACTTATGTTTTAATCCTCATAGGACCTGACATCTGCATAGAGTGTTCGAGAAATAAAGGGTAAATTGATCAGGTTCATAGGCAGTATACTTGGAACTTAATATCACCTAAAACTTTTTGTCCCATTTGTTGGATAACTCTAATTTCATTGGACAGAATCATACATATAAAGACACAGAATCCATCTTGATATTCACATCTTCCTTCCTTGATATTCACATTCACAGCTATCAGAGGACCACAAATAATGTTTGTAACGCAGCCTGATTGAGTTCAGTTCATGCAAGCTCTTCGTAGATTCTATTTAACAAATTCTAGCAATTGTAATTGCTTTCTTACCAGTGTCAGATCTGAGGTTTACATTTAAAAAAAAAAAAAGGTGATACACACCAAGCAAAATATGTATATATAATTTTCTGAGTGGGTACGGTTTTCTTTAGACTCTTAAGATTCCTGTCTAAAAAAGATATTAGGTGTAGCACCGAGAAAAAGAACTTAGACGTGAAAACGGAACCAAAAAACAACCAAATGAACATTAAGTACAAAGATCACGTTAATTCCTAAAGAACTCCTACAAACGGATTTCCCACTGCAATTTCATCAAACCTTTAATATGGTCCTCACAGTCCTCCAGTCTCCACCAGGAAGTCAGGGGACAAGGGGAAGGATCCTGCCCACTTCCTATCTAGGAAAACACAGCTACCAAAGAGGTGGACCTCACAGTTTTTACAGGTTTAGGCTTTAGCGTCAGTACTTGAAGTATTCAAGTCCAGACTTAAAGTAAATCTCCATTACTTATAAACAGTATCACTTTTAAGTGATTTAACCTGCTTGAGGATCAGTTTCTTCAAGCATAAAATGGGGAAAGAACAGTTGCTATCACACCATCATCTGTGAGGATTTAATAAAATAACCTAAGTAAAATACATAGTGCTCAATTTTTTTGTTAGTATTCTCATCAACTCCTCCCTCTTAGACTCCTGATTTGGAGGGCTAACTCGCCAAGTAGAGCGCAGTGGTAAGATTTCCATAATTTTTTCAGTGCTCCTAGAAAGGAATTAAAGACAAGGATCCCCAGGCAGGGATATGGGACTTATACTGGATGGGTGGACAAGGCTGGTTAATCAGATTAGACGGCTCTAATGTACCCTTCTTTGTGGGGTGCTGGAAAAGCCCACCCAGCAACTTAAATTTCCTTCACTGTCATCCTGTCTGAAATTCCACCCTTAGAAATAATTCCTTTGGATCACTAAGAGCCCCAGGGAGGGGACCAGCATTCCTGAGAGGTTTATCATCTTGCTTTATTGGACTCCCCGAACCCCCTCTCCCCCCAAGGAGTTAGCCAATAAAAATTTCAGGTGATAGCCTTCTCAAGGGTTTTAGTTCTTTCACAAGGGAGCAAGATTGGGCCACTCATAGTTTCTACCTTCAGACTGGGGAGGCCCCGGGATGGTGGGGGAACTTGGCTTCTTGAGAGGTCCCTGGGACCAAGGCAGTAAAGTGAAGGGGGCAGAAGGAGACAGAAAGTGAAGCTGGAAAGCGATATGGACAGTGCCAAAGAGACTTCCTTTTTCTATCCCGCAAAAACCCCTCACTTTGTGTCGGAAGCTGGGCCCAACCTTCAACAGGTTGGTTTTGATTCTTAGGATGAAACTGGATGGGTGCGGATGTGGGAGCAGGAGTTCCTTCCAGTTCCCGGGGCCTGGGGTGGGGGACGGGCTTACTTGGGGAGTGGGCGATGGCTGGGTGGAGGAGATGGTCTTAGATGGGCCGGCAAGGAAAGGGGAGTCGGCTGAAGAGGCGGGGCGCCGGGTGTGGGGCGCAGGTTTGCGCCCGGGCTCCACTCGCTAGCCGCGAGTCACAGATGTACTTCTCGGTCCGCGTGCAAGACACGAGATAATGAACGGAAAGCGATGGCACTGGGCCCGGCATCTGGCAAGCTTCGGATAGCGCGAGTTCCCGCTATGGCTTAGAGTAAACAGCAAGGCGCCCTGCAGTTGGCGCGCCCCTGCGCGCCGGGGACGGAGCCAGCACCTTGCACCCTAACGTCCCTAAACCCGACCCCAGCCTGCCAAGCGGGGTCGGTGGTTCTCAGCGCGCGCGAGAGGAAACCCCGGTTGCGAGCAACTGTCGCGCAGCCAACAAGTAGCGGGGAGGGCGGGGAGCGGCAGAGGGCAGCGGGCCGCCCCCGGGCTGGTCAGCGGCGCGGGGCTCACCCTTGAAGGAGTCGGGGACCCGCCGGGCTTGGGCGTCCCCTGTGTGCCGCTTCTCAGACATGCTGCCGAGCCGGAGTCGCGCTGAGGTATCGCGGTCGCAGAAGCCGGAGCCCGAGTGGTGAAGAATGCCCGGAGCGGACCCAGGGCTGGGGACCCAGGCTGCAGCCCCGCCCCCCCGCTGCCCGGCCAATCAGCGCTCAGTTACTCAGGACACTCCCCCCTCCGCCTGCCGCCCGTGGCGCGCGGCCACGTCGCGGGCGCGGGCCGCAAACTCCCGCGCTGAGGGCGCCATCTGAGAGTCCCGCACCCCACAGGTGGGTCCCCGCAACGCGGCGGTGCCCGGGGCCCTGGTGGAAGCCGCGGGACGGGGCTGAAGTTTTCGGGGCGGGGCTGAGGGTCTCGTGGAAGGAAAAGGTGCGAAGGAAGACCTCGGAGCGCTTGGGGCAGACGAATTAGAGGGAGGAAGATGGCGCCTTCCATGGACGTAACCTCCTCGAGCCCGAGGGAGTGGATTCAAGTGAGTTACAAGTGTTCAAACAAAGTCCTTTTTCGAGCCCCTGCCACCTGCCACCTGTCTCGCAGCGTGCGCCAGATTGGGGGTGTGGCACGAGGGAGCAGACACGGTGCCCGCCCTCGTGGAGTTGATAGCCCAGTGGGGACACTGAGCAACTCCTTATGCTCATCGCACAGCGAGCAGGGCGCTCAGAGAATAGCAGAGGTGGCATTGAGAGGTGACTGAAAGGCCATTCTTGGGAAGGGGGACAGGCGGGGCGGGAGGTTTCAGAAAGGGAGTCCCAGACAGAAGAGAATGCATCAGCGCTGGTTCCCACCGCAAGCTTTTCCAGCTTGTGGCTGAAAAGTCACATTGGGAAACCAGTTATGTCTTATTCTCCAGGACTTGTCTTAATGCAAAATGTTCAAAGTATGTACCCAAGAAGGTGCACTTCAAAAAAATCCACTGAAGTAAATACTGTCATAGGAAATCTCAAGGAGAGGTTATGTCCCCCTCCCTAGTTTCCTCCAACAAGTGACTTCTTGCCTGACCGTGGTATCAAAGCCAGGAAATTGGGTTTGGCACAAGATGTGTGTACAGGTCCATGCCATTCTGTCACCGGCATGGATTCCTATAACTGCCACTCCAATCACAATGCAGAGCTAGTCGACAAGGCTTCCCCCACCACAAAGATCTCACTTGTGAGGTAGTAGCCCTTTGTCTTCTTCATGTGCTCTCTATTTGGTTGTATAGTATTCCACACTTCGTGGTGTTTAGGTAATATAAGTGGTAGGTTTTCTGATTTTAGCTCTGGAATCTTGTGACTCACAGGACAGAAAGGAGCACAGGTAATTGTAACAGGTGTTAAGGTGTCTGATCATCTCTGTTTTGAAGTATAGACTATCCTGTGGCTAAAAGTCCATGCAGATTTCTCAAGCTGACTTCCAGTGACATGGGCGAAGAACTGTTTATATTGTTGGGGTGGAGTACAGCTTGGCAGTCCCTGTGTTATTAAGCCTGGAGAAGATCAGGAGGGGAGTATGGTCATTTAATGATCATTTCTCTATAAATCACTCGAGAAAGTCCACAGCTTCATTTTTTTTCAGTCGACGACAAATACGGCCCCAGTGGCATGGACCTCCTGCTTTTCCAAAGAAGAGCAGATGCACCAGCAAGTCAATTAAACCCTTCAGTAGGGGAGATCATTGTTACAAACTGCCTATCATAAGAAAGTACAGGGTTTTCATTTTTGCTGAAAAGGAAAATGGTATGAATTTAATGTTTGTTCTCCTCCCTGCTGCTGTTGCTCAACGCAATCCCAACAGCATCACTTCTGGAGAATCAGAAAAAGAGGATCCTCCCTTTGGGACAAAGACTTTGGTAAACACTTGTTGGCTCTGGTTTCAGATTGCATCAGTTCTGGAACTCATTTCAGGCCCCAAACTGAGAACAAGCTCTGACTTGATTTTTAAAATTATTTGAGATAGTATAAATGTTTCCAGATCTTGGTTTTGAAAATTTCAATTTTGGGCCTCCCTAGTGGCACAAGAGGTTAAGTCTCAGCACTGTAAAGCTATTAGCAGCCACTGCAGCATGAGTTCAATCCCCAGCCAGGGCCAGGGAGCTTCCCCCATGGCAAGTCAGACATCTCTTGACTCACCCGCTGTTCCCCTCAGCAGTATATTTCAGGGGATTCAGTAGATTCAGTAGATTTCAGTAGATTCCCCCTGTTCAGCTCCCCAACTCTGTCTCTTGTGAATCTTCCCACCACCACTACACCTCTGGCCTACACCCCAGCTCTTGTATGCAAAAATAAATAAATCTTAAAAAAAAAAAAAGCTTCAATTTCACTTACCCATGAAACTGTTGCATAGTCTGGGGGAATTTCTAATCCCAAATTTTCTTCCAGTAATGGTTAGAAGTTAGTGTTTTTTGAGATATTTATGCCTTAAAAGTGGAGACATTATATAAAATCACGTTACACAAAAGTAGTTTGAAGAGAGAATTATTTATAATCTTACTGCCTCTAACAGAACGATTGTGATTTTGGTGCATTTTCCTCCTAGCTGTTATTGAAAGGATATTTGCATGTAGTTAAAATCAGAGTATAAAATATTTCATAGTTCTTTTACGTTTTATGTTGCTGTTATTTGCCTAGCAAATGAAGGATATCATTAAGTATTGATTGATGGTGAGAGTGATGATATTAAGACATGGACATGGGTTTGAAGACAGACATGCACATGAGTCCATAATTGAATGAGACAGAAGGAAATTTAATTAGTCTGTTTCCTGTGTCCACACAAATGCTTTAATGAGAATAACAGGAAAATCCTAATTTATTTTTTTCCTTTAAATTGCGAATCCAGCTGTTTTCAATGTCTTTAGTAAAGGCAGCTAATCACATACTTTTGAGGGCAGAACAATACCAGCATTTTCCCCAGGACTAATACATTTAGTCTGTTTCTCTGTAAAGATTAATTCACACGTATTGATCATAGCAATGTTTTTGTCGTCTTAGCTCCTCTCTTAAGAAAATCACTCCAGGATTTGTATCCTAGTCCAGGTTTTCAGTTCTTATGAAAATCAAAAGAATGACTAAAGCATTGGTGTTATTTAATAGAATTATCAATTCACTTTATCAGTTCACTCAGCAAATATTTATTGAACACCTGCTACGTGCCAGTCATTGTTCTCACTGTTTGGGATATATCCATGGACAAGAAGACAAAAACTCTTGTATTCATGGAGCTTACATTCTAGTATTTCTTTCCAAATTTATACGCTTGTGTTCCTCGCCCTGGTTTACTAGGGCTTCCGTACCAAAGTCTCACAAACTGGATGGCTCAAACAACAGAGTTTATTTTTCTTACTATTCTGGAGGCTAGATGTCTAGGGTCAAGGTTCAGCAGAGTGGGTTTCTACTAAGGGACTTGAGGGAAGGATTTGTTCTAGGCTTCTCTCCTTGATTTGTAGTTGGCCATCTTCCTATGCATTCACATTGTCCTCTTTCTGTATAGTCTGTATCTAAATGTCCTCATTTTAGAAGCACAAAGTCATAATAGATTAGGGTCCAGCCTTATGACCTCATTTTAACTTAATTACACCTTTAAAGACCCTGTCTCCAAATAGTCACATTCTGTATTCACATTCTGAGGTCGGGAAGGGTAGGCGGGAAGGACTTCCCTATGCGAGTTTTGAGGAGAACACACAATTCAGCTCATGACACCATCTCTGACTGTGGTGTATCCCAGTGTCTATCTTGCCTGTTTTCTTGGATTCACATCTCTGTGATAGGCAAATGTATTTATGTTTCCTAGTGAAATGGAACTTGTAATTCTGAGTGATTATTTTTCCAGATGTGATTAATTTTTCATAAGTACTGAAAAGAAATTTCCTAGGAAGGATTACTTTACTTGAAATGTTGCACCGCCTATTATCCACCATATTCTACTATTTTGTCGAAGTTATAAAAATTAGTAAAGGGGAGCTATGTTGGAGAATGGGTTCTCTGTTCAACAGGTTATTATTCTCAGGGAACTAAGGATTCATGGTAAAAAAAATACTTTTTCAAAAGGAAGGATAGACATTTTGATAATAAAATTATTTTTTGTAATTTAAGTAATATCACTGCCATCATTTACCATCACCACCAACTAACTATTTACTTTTTCCCATGAAGAAACTGAGACTGGATTTAATCACTTGGTGAGGTCTTACAGACTATAAGAGATGGAGGTACTGTTTGCCCCAAGTCCAGCTTCAGGTCCTAAACATTCAGAATAAATAAAAAGAAACTAACATTTCATAATGCATTCCTCAAACGTGAATATGTGCACGCATACACTTAAATGAGTTTGCCTTCAATCTTGATATATACTTAACCTTTATTTTTTTAATATATATTTTTATTGTTATTTATGTCTTTTACATTTTGTATTCCCCTTGGGTAACCCACCACCAATTCACCCGTGATCCATCTCCATGGTGCCTTTGTTCTTTTCTATTCCATTTTGTGCGCTTTTCCTTCCCTCCCCCGCTGATTGTCTCTCTCCTATTTGGTTTCCTTATAGTCCTGTTATAAGTGAAACCATTCGATATTTTTCTTTCTTTCTGGCTTATTTCACTGAGTATGATCCCCTCTCATTCCATCCATGTCGCTGAAAATTGCATGGGTTTATCTTCTTTGAATGCTGAATAGTATTCCATTGTGTATATGTACCACATCTTCTTCATCCAGTCATCTATTTTTGGACATCTGGGTTGCTTCCATACCTTTGCTATTGTGAACAGAGCCGCAATGAACATAC
The DNA here is from genome assembly GCA_004024925.1 of Scalopus aquaticus. Taxonomy (NCBI): domain Eukaryota; kingdom Metazoa; phylum Chordata; class Mammalia; order Eulipotyphla; family Talpidae; genus Scalopus; species Scalopus aquaticus. Next base: position 79,126 of record PVIJ01007819.1, read on the forward strand.
GGGTGCATGTATCCTTTCGGATTAGTGTTTTTGTATCCTTTGGGTAAATTCCCAAAAGTGGGATTGCTGGGTCGTGTGGAAGCTCCATGTTTAGCAGTTTGAGGAATCGCCATACAGCTTTCCATAGTGGTTGGACCAGTTCACATTCCCACCAGCAGTGTAGAAGAGTTCCTTTTTCTCCACATCCTTTCCAGCATTTGTTGTTGCCTGTATTTTTAATGCGTGCCATCCTCACAGGTGTGAGGTGGTATCTCATAGTGGTTTTGATTTGCATT
>PVIJ01007820.1:5788-79516 GCA_004024925.1 Scalopus aquaticus
CGAAGGAAGTGAAAGACAAGATAAACAGATGGGATTACATAAAAATAAAAAGCTTCTGTACAGCAAAAGAGACATTAACCAAAACTAACAGACACCCTACCAACTGGGAAAAGATCTTTGCACACAATACATCTGATAAAGGACTGATAACAAAAATTTACAAGGAACTCACACAACTCAACAAAAACAAAGCCAACAATCCAGTCAAAAAATGGGCAGAAGAGCTCAAAAGGCACTTCTCCAAAGAAGAAAAGCAAATGGCCAACAGATACATGAAAAAATGCTCAACATCACTTATAATCAAGGAAACGCAAATCAAAACCACTATGAGATACCACCTCACACCTGTGAGGATGGCACACATTAAAAATATAGGCAATAACAAATGCTGGAAAGGATGTGGAGAAAAAGGAACTCTTCTACACTGCTGGTGGGAATGTGAACTGGTCCAACCACTATGGAAGGCTGTATGGCGATTCCTCAAACTGCTAAACATGGAGCTTCCATACGACCCAGCAATCCCACTTTTGGGAATTTACCCAAGGATACAAAAACACTAATCCGAAAGGATACATGCACCTGTATGTTCATTGCGGCACTGTTCACAATAGCAAAGGTATGGAAGCAACCCAGATGTCCAAAAATAGATGATTGGATCAAGAAGATGTGGTACATAAACACAATGGAATAGTATTCAGTATTCAAAGAAGATAAACACATGCAATTTGCAGTGACATGGATGGAATTAGAGGGGATCATACTCAGTGAAATAAGCCAGAAAGAAAGAGAAAAATATCGAATGGTTTCCGTTATAACAGGACTATAGGGAAACCAAATAGGAGAGAGACAATCAACGGGGGTGGGGGGGGGAGGGAGGGAAGGAAAAGCACACAAAATGGAATAGAAAAGAACACAAGGGACCACGGAGATGGATCATCGGTGAATTGGTGGTGGGCTACCCAAGGGAATACAAAATGTAAAAGACATAAATAACAATAAAAATATATATTAAAAAAAAGATCCCTACAGAAGTGGCAATGAAGTGGTACAAACAGCTAGCAGTCCTCCAAGTTGCTGGTTACAAATTCCAGAAGTAGAAAACAGGGTCTCTGGTCTTTTCCTTAGCTGCAGAAGATTCAACACTCCTGTCCTTCAAGGTTAAAAATATCAGAGTGGGAGGAAGTCATCTCTTGGAGAGAAGTGAGCTCTAGCTTAGTCATCTCCTCCAACTCATAAATCAAGCAAAAGCGCCCACCATCTATTCAATCCTAATTATCAAAATAAGAATTTTTTTCAATTTTACATATATTTTACATCATTCTTCCTTTATGTACAATGCATGCTTTCTCCTTTTAGGTGTTGTCCCCATAAAATTTCCATCACCAATTCACCCGTGCACCATCACCATAGTCCCTTGTGCTCTTCCCTCCCCTGTTGAAAATAGATTTTTAACTCAGAACAAGTATTTAAAAGCCCTTAACAACAAAACACAAATAGTTTTTGTTTTGCCCAAATTAAATTCAGCCATATTTTAAAAAGGGAAATTCCAGTCATATTTAAAATTACATTTGAAAGTAAATACAAATTATGTATGTTACTCTATCTTAAGTATATATATATATATATATATATATATATATATATATATATATATATACATATTAAGTGCAAATCATACATTCCCAAACAACTAAAATGCCATACAATGTACACTATAAGCTATCCTAAATGTGGTTTTAGTCTTACTGTTATGATTTAGAAGGCAATTCTAAAGTGTTCAGTGACCTTATTTTTAGTACTTTAACAACCACCATTTGGAACACATCGCAAGCAAGAAAGTAATAGAAAATGATACAGGTTTAAAACAGAAAATTTGGTAAAAGGACCTTCTCTTCTTTCCTCTCACATCCTTTCATAAACAAAACGGTCATTGCCAATTCAGAAAATACCTGAGAGAAATGAGTCAAGAAAATTATCAAAAGATTTTATAAATTACCGAATCAAGTGAACTATAGGTAAATGGGTTTCATGATGGCTTTATAAAGAATTTTGTACAGCTACATCAGCCTCACAGGCCAAATCTAAGACAATGACATCAAACATGATATTGTAAATTCATCTATGTCTTTAACTATTGATCTGAAAATGAATTAAATATTTAAAAATTAAAATTCTAGCGTTCAACTAGTATTTCATTTTAATATTTCTACATTTTAAATTAAATGTCACTAACACAATCATAACCATTAAAAACTTGGAAGTTAGTATTTTTGTTCATAACGATGCTCAGCTTACTATTTCTTCTATGACAAGTCTTAACAATACAACCAACACATAAATATTGATGAAATTGTGTTGCCCCTTATTGCCAATGATTAACATACAGATAATCACCATCAAAAGCACACATTTCAGAGCAAAGCTACAAAACTCCAAAACTTAGATTTCCTGTCCTCCTGTAGTCATAAGATCAAATTAAAAGAGATAAAACATTATTTTCTTAAAATCAAATATATTAACCACATTAGGTGTTTGTAATTAGTAAATCAAAAATACTAAATTTAATTTGTATAAAAGAGTAATGACAAAGACTTTGAAAAAACATTCCCTAAATATTACACAACTTCCTCTTAAACATAAACATGTTACACTGGAATTTAAAAAAAAACACACACACAATCATTTAATACAAAAATCACACGCAATCATTTAAAAATTCCTTATGAACCATTTCCATGTAAATTTATTTAAGAGTAATTATATTTTTAATAAATAGATACGGAGGATATATGGTGTTCCAGTTTTGGAAAACACATTTGAACTTCTGTGGGTTTTATTTCAACCAATGTCTTCTGTACTAGTTCATGAGTTACTGCAAATCATCTGTTATCAAAACTGTTAAGTCTAAATTTCACAACTACACAGGTGACAAAATTTTATAGAACTGCCTAATTTTACTTGATAAATTTGAGTAACTAAATACATCATTATACTAGTGCATTTTCTACTACCAAATCATAATAAAAGTATTTTTGAAATGACTAATTTCTGGATGCTTACACATCTGCAGAAGACCATTAGATGAACTAAATGATAGTTCTGGGCTTTATTTTCAGATTCAAATGATAAACAAGAAGGAACTGAAAGAGGAAAAGGCTCTATCTGATCTTTACCAGAGCTGCCTACTAAGTTTCAGAGTTTGTGGTTTATCAACAGTTCTACTTTAAAAAAAAGTTTGAATAAGCCACCTATTGCTTATGATGATAGAAATCTACAACCTCTATATTAAAGAACTCGTCATCTGCATTGCATTTTAAAAGATTTAAGAAATCTAAAATAGGTAATAGATATACAAGAAAATATTTCAGTAATTTCATTTTAAAAACAGTATAACCTAAAGCAATTACACATTCATCATTCACATGGAGACACCTTCCAAAAATCTACAAGAGATCCTAATAAGTGACTGTACTCAAAACCCTAAAATCCCATGGGTAAAATTAAGGCAATAAACACCAAAAGACAGATACCAAAAGGACTATTACTCAGCTCCTCCCTTTTCTATCTTTAACTGGCTTCAATTTCATAAATTTCACCTCTGCAATAATTATTGTACTTTTAAAGAAGAAATGAATTTCTTAGCAACTGTTAAACTCATAATACCCTTTTTGCAATTTCCACTTCTTTTCTTAAAATGTCATCTTAGTACCTTAAAAATAGTGTTTCAACAATTTAACATATTCACTGAAAACATTTTTGGGGGCAGACACTGTTTTAGGCCCTGAACAAACAAAATTAAACCTGACAACCCCCTGCAAAGGCAAAATACACTATTATAGAGTTTCTTGATCATCTTCATAAGATGTAAATATTTCTATCAAAAACAATATACTCTCAATTATTCACACAAGGTTTTAAAAACGAAGTAAAACCTTACTAACTTTAGAAAAAGATAAACATCTGGCACTTAACTGGACAATGACAAGATAACTAATTGTCTTTCCATCATTACCACCTCAGGACTCTTTCAGACTTTCCATTCCTCTCTCCAGAGTGCCCTGTCTTCTCCCTCCAACACCCCCCCTCCTCAACCACACCCCTCCAGGCTGAGTTAAATGCCCTATTCACAGTCCAGCGCTAGCTAAATATTGTGCAGCATTTCTCACAGTCCTTACTACACTAGTTTAATCAGTGACTTGAAACTAACACTCCCTCTCTTGGCATGTCATCTTTTTAACTGTTTTTCATTTGTGCCTGACTCACAAATGGCACTAGAAACAATGAATGAGTGAATAAATGAGGCTAAGATAATTACTATAACATTATGTTCTTCTTTTGACGATCTCTATTAATGTCTGTTGAAATTTAATATCACAACTATGGGTATATATACTATACTGTAAGTATACTTACACACCTATTAAAACTGTTGAGCACAAATGACAGAGTATCAATATAGATGGGGGAAATGACAAAACCCAACTAGAAATACAGAGATATATTTAATCCTCAGTTCAAAAGAGTCAACCTTTTTTAAAAGGTTTGGCTGTCTAAAATTGCTGCGAAAAATTTCAACACTTAGAAAAAGATGATTATTCTAAATGCAGAACACCAAAATGACTTAAGCTCAGACAAACAGCTCAAATTCCAGTCCCACCTCCTGTAACTGTGTCTGGGGCAAGTTGTTTAACCTTTCTGAGCCTCTATCCCTCATCTTGATGAAAAGGATAACAGTCCGTACTTCATATGGTTGGAGTGAAAAGAAAATATCAAAGCTCTTGGCACATTTTCTGACACGTAAATACCAGCAGTAGTTTTATTATTATTTATGTAAAACACATACCTGAAAGACTAATCAGAAACAATAAATTGGTAAATATGGCTCTGTAACCATGACGCTATAGCTTTATTGAATAAGAACTAAGAAACTAACAAAAAGTCTTAATGAAATGCACTGAATACTACAAATATACTTACAGACTTATTAAAACTGTTCACCACAAAATTACAGAGTATCAATGAAGATGGGGGAAATGACAAAACCCAACTAGAAATTGACAAAGATACCTTTGATCCTTAGTTCAAAGATCTTTCCACTACAGCAAACTGTATTCTTTTTAATTAATTCAAGTTTGCAAGGTTTTCTTTAAAATTAAAATGCTCCCTTGAGGGCTGTCAGTGGTTCACACCTCACTATGAATTACCTTAATCAGATAAATGCATTAACACCACCTACTTAAATTGTTATTTGAAGAGTAAAGAAGAGGGTGACTCTGAAACAAGTGTGTGGGTCTGTGCAGGTCTCATGAAGCTCATGCCTGCGTCTGGCTGGCACTGGGCAGCAAGATGATGATGATCCTAGCAGGCTGTACAGAGGGGCTCCAGGAATTACAGACGTATCAAAGCAGTTTCCCCTCTAATGTGTTGTACCAGGTGCTTTTCTAGAAAACTTCCAGTTCTATCATTCTACTGTTGTTATCTGCAGCATGCCTAGAGACCCCACATAGTACTAACCTCCTAAATGTCACTAAAAAATTAATTCAGAGCAAGTTCCCTCCTAAATCAATAACTGACCTGCCAGAGAAATGTGAAACAAGACACTCTTTGCTACAGATAAAATTAAATGACTACCTGAAATAAATCAACTTATATTCAATTTACATAAACTGAGTCTAACTATGCCCCCAATAATATAGGAAAACAATACAACCCAACAATATACCACCACAATTATTTCAGGGGTTTCTCAAAGCTATCTTTAATTTTACCAAGCCCAAATAAAAAATATTTTTTTAAAAACTCTCCCAATTTCCATAATATTCCTTTGGCATAGCCTAAGAGTTTGAGAAGGGAAAGTTGCTGAATGCAAAATGTTAAAATTCATTTCCAGGGAAGAAAGATTCTTTTGGAACTGACGGAGAACATATGTCAAACTTAATCCCTTTGGTTTTCATTGTTATCTAAAGTAATACTGTGGTTTTCTGCCTGAAGTATTCCAGAAATGCCTATTGCAAATACTTAAACATACACTTTAAAATGTGTATTTTAAAAGGTAAATTACTGTCTCCTAACTTTTAAATCAAAATAAAAATTTGGAGGGCAAGAGGATATAATTTGAGGATAAGGAAATCCTCCACACCAGAGACTATTATCAAGAATGTATCAGAAATTTATTTCCTTGAAAATCAAGAAAACAAGAAATTTCCGAGAAAAAAAACCTTGTAGCACTGTGGCAACACAGCAGCGGCCAAATAACAATCAACAACAGTTGAAGAACAAACCACCAGTGAAGAAAACAGCAGCAGAGGCACTGCCTCCCACATGTAACAAGTGGGAATTGAGCATTAAAAAAATCAAGAGGTCACCTTGGATTAAAGTAATAAAAATAAAGAATATGCAAACAAGTACAAGTACCTAATGATTCAAGTTATAACCAAACTACTAAATACAAACTCTGCAGCATTCCTATGAAAGTAATAATCAACAAATATTAAAGGGTGAAGTATGATTTGCTTTCAGGCATCTATGTGGAAGGGGATATTAATGCCCCAAAGTCAAATATAAAAATATAGGAATTCTTAACTATTTCTTACATGAAACAAAAATGGCATATCTCAAAGATATGATTCTAAGGAATCACATTAAATTTGTCCTGTCTAGTGAGTATAAGAAAAAAGTTTCATTTCCTTCAACTGAGATAATGCTTTCTAATTCATCCCAGTGCATCTGGATTAAGAGGGGCTCAAAAGAGTGCTTTAAAACAGAGCTAGTGCAAAAACTCACAGTTCATTTGATGCTAGGTCCAATTTATTTTATTAATTCTGTAAATATTCACTAAACATGCCAGATACTACGTTAAGTTTTCCTTAAGGATACAAATTAGTAAGTCCTGGCCCAGTTCTTGAAGAGCTTACTTTGAGCAGGTCAACTACGCACTCAGAGATATCTATGTATCTATATTACTTATTAGATATATCGATAAGAACACAGTAAGTACTAAAACATAGGAAGAAACAAAATAATGTGATTTCTAGTGTAAACTGTATCACCATAGATGAAAAGATATCAAATGTAAAGTGTGAAGGGTATGGGAGACAATAAGTTAGGATTCTTTGGCCTAAGGTTCTGATATAAGAAGACTATGGGGCAATTAAACTGTTAACATAAACTAGAGATCAGGGAGATGGATAATTTGATACTGTGTGAAATGAGCTGAAGAAATTGGAAAGTCAACGGCAAAGAGAGAATGTCCAAAGAGAAATTACCCTAGATAAAGAGAAAGAAAATAAGATATGCTAAAGATGTTTTGAAGCTACCTATAAATAGCTAAAGGTGTAAGATCAAAGATTCACTAAATACGGAGCTGTAATCATAAAAAAAGAGAGAGAGAGAAAGAGTGGTGAGGAAGGAGATCTCTGGAGGGAGCATTAATGATCACAAAGAAAAAAAATTACTATTTTATATGAAATTAGAACACACACAGATTTTGGGGAAGACACTGTATTCCTGCTTAATACAAGAATAACTAGCTGGCTTCAGTAACACCCTAAAACTTTACTCTTTCCAACTGGCATAGAAATACTTTGGGACAAGACAAACAAGCTAACTTTCTCTTTGCTCCAAAGCTACAGATGACCGATTATTTCTCCTCTTCACAACCATCTTCTCCAAAAGGTTGTCTATGCTGACCAGCCCTGCAACTTACATGCCTGAGCCTCCACCACTTAACTCTCAATAAGCTCACTACGGGTCACAGTGCTAAATCCAGAGAACTTTTTTAACCTTCTCCTTACTTGATTTCTCACTGTTAAGAGTCCTCTCTTTCAAGAGTACCATGAAATTACTTTGGGTTTTACTCCTGCCTCTCTGTTCTCCCTATCTCCAGAATAAGTTTTAGCCTAATCCTCCTACACCTGGCACTCAATAGCAGCATTCCTGATGTTTTGGGGGTTTGCACCATAAGCCATGTGCTCTTGCAAATTCGTACTTAGTCATCTCATAAGTACACAAGGTTTCTACTGCCATTTATGGCTGGATGACAGTCAAATTCATGTTTCCCCTGAATTTTGAACACACAGAAACAACAGTTTTTGACATCTCTATTGCCATTTTTAAAGATATCTTAAACTTGAGTCAAGTCCATTATTGATTTGTATAGTTCTGTATATTTCCCATCATAGCACATATCAAACTTATACAGTAATTTATGGAGTTATATCTCCTCTCATCCCAGAGTATAAGCACCATGAGGACAGGTCCACACCTGGCTTAACTCACTAGCACTTATCATGATTCCTAACACATGGTAAGTGTTTAACACATGTTATAATAGTATTTAGCAATAAATTTAAAATAACTGTACCACATATAGCTTATAATCTAATATTTCCTCATATGGTAATAAGCAGCTTATGAGTGGTTACCACACAATGAGAGGCAACAGAGCAGCTTTTTAAAAAACAGATTAAATCTTCTGAAAAGTAATACATTAAAATTCAGATTCTGGAGCCAGACTACTTTAAGAAAGTTATTTCATTTCTCTGATATTCAGTTTCTTCATGTGTGAAATGGAGAGAAACATTTCCTGTTTCTTGCATTTTTGTGTGGCCTAAATATTCAGTACATGTAAACTACCCAGAAGTGTGCCTGGCACAGATCAAGTGCTGCATAATTATTAGGTGTTGCTGACACTGCTACTACTGCTGGTGCTGCTATTACTTATTATTACTACTACAGCTCAGGCTAGGCTGTCAATAAATTACAAAAGAAAAAGTTAGAGAAACAAGGCCATTGCCTAGAAGCAAAACTAAGAGGTGGCCTCACCAATCTTTCACTGAGGAAGGATTACTTTTCATTTCCCTGAAGTTCTGAATCACTCTGAGGAGAGTGGGGACATTGTGGTAATAGTCACTCCTGTTGCTAGAAGTTGAGGAGAGACCATCACTGCTGGCTGCACCTCCCTAACTGCTGGGAAACAGTCGACCAAGAAGGGCAGTAAGATCTAAATTTCAGCACTTCACTCTGGGAGAGTTGGAGCATAAGTTACTAGGGAAACTGCCATACCCATCCATGAAAAGATGCCCCAACCAACAAGTCAGACACCACCAGAACCAATTTTACTAACACAACAAAAACAGTATAGGAGATATTATAAACCTTGGTCATGGTAATTTTTCAATTTGTAGAACTCTATATGAAACTATTCCCTGCTGTTCTAAAATGTGTTATTTTTAAAAATGGACTGTAATGCCTTGAAAAAAGTCTGAACAGCAACACATCAGATCAAGATCATCACCTTATCAGAGCAAGCTAAATCAAGTTATAGTTCAACAACCAATGCTATTTCAAGTCAATAAAACTTAATGATGTGTCTCTGAAGAGGTTTATGGTCTAAGTAATTCAGGTAAATAAAAGAATTTAAAACTTCTCTAATATAAACAAAAAGAACATGCCAAATAGCTTAGTGTAATATTGCCAACAAGCTGACCCCAAGCATATATCTTCTGTGGATTAAACATCATTTTCAAAAACCAGTATTATGAGAAATAACCAAATCACTCAAAAAATTAGCCAATATTCTGAGAAATGCAAAGAGCATTTTAGTTAATTTCCCACATCCATTCTTTGCCAGTTGTTCAGAAAATCAATTTTGATAATGTTACCACTCATCCCTCCACCTCTACTCCACCAACAACTTCAGGAATGCTCAAACCCAGGCCAACTGAATCATTAGGTGTTCTAGATGATTCTGTTAAAGAAACTTTCTGGCTCTAAAGCCGCCTAAAAAAATACAGTGTCTGTCAGCCCTTAGTCATAAACAAGAAAGCAGAGTTTGGATTTCTCTGACTACTATCCTATGACCACAGGATTCTAAGCCTTCCAATGATACCGTTATTGTGAAGGCAGAGTTGAAACGCAGAAAGAATCTAGATCTTTGATGACCTACTTCAGGACTTCCTCTTAAGTGAACTATCAAGTTTCCCCATAATTTAAACCAGTTTTATTTTAAAAGGGTTTTATTATTTTTTTCCCCTAAAGCATCCTAGTTTACACATTTTTTCCATGTGTATTTATTCTGAGTGGCATCCATGTTCATTTGAATGTTAAATAATTTAGCCAATTTTAAACAAGCTATGCCTATGACTCCTATTATTATAAATCAGTAAAACAGAAAATTAATAAAATATTAATATCACTTTTTCAATTTGACATAAAACTTTATTTATATACTTACTAGCATTACTTTTTAGGAAACAAAATGAACAACCTATCAGACCCTAATATTAGTCATATTCATACTATTTAAGTCACAATCAAAAGAGGAAAAGTTGTTAGTGCTTTCTCTATGCGTAAGTTTAGATTTTTTTAAGGTTTTCTTTTTTAAGATTTATTTATTTATGCAGACAAGCTAGGGTATATGCCAGAGGTGGGGGAGGGGGATGGTGAGAGGATTCACTAGAGACAGAGTGGGGAGCAGAACAGGCAGATTGACTGAAATAGGGGAGCAATGGGTGAGACAGGAGAGGTCTGCTGAGCCATGTGGAAAGCTCTCTGCCTGGGGATCAAACTCAGGCTGCAGTGGCTCTGGACAGCTTCATAGTGCTGCAAATTAACCTGTTGTGCCACTAGGAAAGCCCAATGTGCCAACATTTTAAAAATGTTTAGAATTTGCTGCTAGTTACTCATTATGGAATCTATGAATAGAATGAATTAACTGCAACCTACAGCAAGGTAATATGTGTTTGTTTTGACCTGTATCTTTCGTAAATGTTTTATTTATTACATTTACAACCTTGCCATACTGGATAAAGTGTTAAAATCAAATGAAGATGTTTCTAATAAGTAGTGATTTAAGCAATAACAACAGTAAAAAGGCAAGAAGATAACAAAAGGAGGACAAAAAAGATACAAACTGAAATAACTAATTTCTGAAAAATGGAGAAGGGTGGGGAGGAGGGTGGAAGGAAGGAGTAAATCAAGTCTTTCTAGGAGAATCACAATCTGACACATTCACAGATCGGGTTTTATACAAGCAGATCAATTCCTTTATCAAAATCATTTTAGCGGAAATTTAAGGTTATGAAGAAATCATGTTTTTCTAATGAATTTAGCCTTATTTACAAACTTGTCATGTGAGCACACTTCGTGTACCTTAGCTAATGTTATGGTAGGTATTCATACCATAAACTAGGATTTAAATTGAAGTTGAAAACCAATAATGTAACTATTTGAATCTTGGTTGGGCCTGGAAAGAATGCAAATGGACAAACTTTAATGCACATAGTACAACAAAAGATAACCTTTTTAATCAGAAAAATCTCCAAAACTTAGAATCACCCATGCCCAGGACAAACCTGACCACAGCTGTAGTTCAAACAGGCCACAAGTCGAGCAGACAGGGCTGCAGAAGCCAGGAATATATGTGACTTCCCACCTAAAATTAGCCATGCCCATTGCACCACAGCTGGGTTGGGCTCCTCTATTTTAAGGTGTGCAGGTCTGAATTGCTTAATAGCATATAATTGCTGGCCAGTTTCTGGAGCTAAGAGTGTCAACAGACTTTCCACTGAGGTTTTAGAATGGCCAGCTAGATGCCACAAAATCCCATACTTAATCATCATGCTATCTGGAGTCTAAGTACATAGCAAATGAAATCTACACTGGAGATGTCCATGAAAACATATCACACAAGAACACATTAAAAAGGATACACATATGAAAAGATACTCTGCATTCTTTCCCACCACTCACCCCCCTCACCCAAAAAAATCACTCTTGAAAAAAGTGGAGAGAACTGATAAAAATTACAATACTCAAGTATTCTCATGTTTTCAGGAAAGTATATAGAAGTGATAGTTGATAGCCTTCCAAGTAATGTCACACTATTTTATATCAATCTGAAAGTGCTATGCTACTAGAGCAAATCCAACAGAAGGGGCTACTCAATCAGCTTCCAACATTCCAGAAACATTAGAAGGGAATTGGTGTGGCGGCTTCTACCTGTACTGGCAGAATTTTTACTAATGTTGAAAAAAGGAGCTAAACTTTTAAAGACAAAAAAATGAAAAGGCATGCCATTCCACCAAACTAACAATAATGTTGCCGAGAAATGGCAAAGTGGAGTTGTAAGTTGACCTCAATACACCTGAAATTTAAGGTGCCCAGATAACATCTGTGATTCCTACAGTCTCATGACAAAAACCAAACATCTGTTTTATTACCGGCAAATTGAGAGACTAGGTGCAGAATACACATTTAGAACATTTAGTGTCCTGATACTATCACGGTCCCTGTAGTCCACAATATTCAGTTATTCTGACAGACTCATTCAAATACTTTGCAATTAAAGAAACACACATACCTTCATTTTCAGAGGCATGACATTTCACTTTCAGTACCAAGTCAAAGGTTCTTTCTGGATTTTCCCTAGAAGAAAAAGAACTTTTCTGTATTTATTCCCCATGAAAAGTAAACAAGCATCTTTGTAAAACTTATATTTTCTTACTCTAAAAAACTCATCTTGTTTTTTTCTCAACATAGTCCATGTAACTATATGACCTCAATGTAGCAGAAACAACAAAATATTTTTCTCAGTTTGGGAACTTAAGAGAACTAAAGCTTGGGAGTTCTGAGATTTGGGGCAAAACATTCAAACTCGGGCCTGTCTGAACACCTGCAAAATGTCTTGTTCATTTTGCAAGAGGGTGGTCCTCAGGAAAGGGGAGTGTCCCAGGACCCCACCCCCACCTCAAGCCAGAGAGGGCCAAGATGCCTAGGACTACGAATCCCAGAATGCCATCATCACCGAAGGAAGGATGCTGAGGACTGAGGGTGGAGTTAAGCAATGGTTTTTGGGGATTTAAATACCTGACCCATAAGCTTGGGGTAGGGGGGGCTACTGGTCTGTGGTGTGGATTGACAAGAGTTTACCTGAGTAGGCAAGAAGAGTCCAGCTCAGAGAAACTGGTAGGACGTTTTTACCAATTTCTTTCTTTATCTTTTCTTTTCTCTTTTTGTAAATAAATCTTTTTATTAATTTTATTGTGTGTGCCTGCATTTGAGTTTTTAAGTCTCTTTTAAGCGCATGGGTGAGAACCCAGACAGGCACCGTACTGGGTTACCCTGTAACAATTTCACAGAATAAAGGTGAAAATTATAAATCAAATGATATATGTGGAATTGCTTTATAAAGTACAAAGCACAGAAATGTACAGTAAAGTACAGAAATGTGAAACTCTGTCTGCATCTTATCAAATCAGAATTGAAAAACCACTATGTTCCTAAGCACCCTTACCGTCTCTAGCCAAGAGCTTGACAGCAGGCTCTTGACCTTCTTCAAAGGACTTGTAATGTAAATGATAATACCTGATTCCACCTGCCATGTTCTAGGTCACCAGAAAACATTTACAGTGCTCCTTAAATGTTATAACTTGCGTATACTTTTCTTACGATGTAATCACTGCACTTAATTTAAGTAGCAAAACATGCAGGCTTCATTAACAAAATAAACTGAAAAAAGCCTTATTTTATGTCAGAGATCTCTGGGGAAACGGAACCTGTGCGTTAATAACAGATTTTCTTTTCCAAGAACAATAAGGTTGCTTTGCTTCATTCAGAAGTTCTCAACTTTTTTACTAACTTCTCTACATTCAACCTATACATTGGTTTAACTTCAAAAGCAAATTTAAATCTATTAAGACTTTTTTTCAAAACATGTCAACCTCTTTCCGCCAGAAGATGAAAGATAAAGCCAAGTCTGATACCACAATGTCCACGTGACCAAAGTGTTAATATATTTCAGTTATTCCTACCAAGGAGACCTCAGTGTCTGTACATTGGCTCAAGAAAATAATGGCAGCTTTGGCTTCTAAATACTGATTTTAATAATCATAAAAGAAAGCACTACAAGACAAGAATCTAGAAACAAAGGAAGTGACAAGCCACATAATTTACTCATATACATTTCTTCAGGCTTCCTTCTACTGAAGTGTTTCCAGGGGAATAATCTGGACCCAGGTGACCTCTCTTATGATCCAATTACTGTCAAAAAATATGGCTTTTAAATCACTTACCTGGCCGCCCCATGATGTCAAATACTAAATAATGCTAAATCACTTAATTTTCTTACTGTTCTTTAGATTTTGGCATAAAAAAATATTCAGTTATACTGTGAAATTTAAAAAGGCCTCTCACACTGTATTCAAATACATACATTATTTTAAACTCTGGGAGGATGGGGGGAAATGGGGTTAGGGAAGAAGGCATTCTTTCCAAAGTTTCAGGAGGAAAAATAGAAGTCTCATGCCTCTAACACAGCCAAAACAAAATCACCATACTTATTCAGAGGCTTTAGCTGATGAATCTCCAAAAGAAAAAACTTCATCGCTGTCTACTTTAGCTCGACATACAATATAACCTGACTGAAGGCCACTTTTCGAGCCCCCCATATACCCGGTGCCCCCATCAACACGCTTCGGAAGCGAATTAAATTTGAGCAGAAAAATGAGTAGCCAAATTGACACCACCTGATAAACAGGCTCAAGAATGACAGGGTAGTCTTTCTGCTAGGGAAACGATTCAAGTAACCGCTAAACCACCCCTCCGACTCCCTCCTGGACCTTCCACGGCAGAGACAGCCGCCAGTCACGTCTGACACACTCCAGGGAGCGGGACAAAACCACAGCGGGGGGGTGTCGAGGCCGCGCGGCCTCCTCCCCTCCCGCCCTCGAGGTGCGGGCTTCGACGCGGCGCCCCCGGCCACCCCGCCTGGCGAGGGCCGCGGGGCCGGCAGGCTTTGCGGCCTAGCGCCGAGCGGCCGGCCATCGGGCTGCGACCGAGGGGGCTGGGCCGCACCCCCAGCCCGCTGGGCCCACGTCGGTCGCCCGGGGGCGTCGGCCCGACGCGGGAGCTCCGAGCTGGTCCGCTCCGCTGGCCGAGGAGGAGCCGCTGCGGGTCGCCCGCCGCCGGCCGGCCCGCCCCGACCCCACTCACTTGGTGCGGCAGTCCATGGTTACATGTCGCGGTGGGGCTCTCCGTCCGCCCCGCGCCGCCTCGAAGCCCAGCGCCCCGCGGTCGAGGGTCGCGCCGCCCCCCCACGCTGGCCGCCCGGCCGGCCCGGAGCTGCTCAGAGCGGCGGCGGCGGCGGGCCCATGTCGGCGGCGCCCCCGGCGCTTCCCCGCCTCCACCCCACCCCCCAAGCTCCTTTTTGTGACAGCAGCAGCAGCAGCAGCCACGCCGAGCCGGCCGCCGCCCCCGCCGCCGCCGCCGCCCGCGCTGGGGCCTCTCAGTTCCTGCGACCCGGCCGCCCGCCGCGGCTCCTGCACCTTCTGCAAACCAGGAAGTCGCCGGGAGGGGGAAGGGGCGCGCGGGGGCGCGCCCAGCGGCCTCACCTGGGCCGCGCGGCCGGCGGGCCGCCTGCTCAGGGTGGACGAGGTGGGGGTCCCCACGCCCAGAGCGGCCGCAGGGTCGAGGGGGAGCGCAAGTGCCGGCTGGAATGGCCCACGGAAACCGCTTTGCCACCCTGCCAGAACCGCCAGGTGCCCCTGTGTGCTGGGCAGAGGACGCGCTGACAGCTTCTGTGTCCTGTCCCGTCTCCAGGTCTGCAGCATTCCCCCTACCACGCACCTAAAGCCAAGTACCTGGAAAAAGGTGCCTCCACTTGCAGTGTTTTTTTATACCAAAGGCACTCGGAATTGCACTGATAATTAATGGTATTGTTTGCTAGAGCCTGCGTCGATTTAGGACGTTTCATTTCATTTCAGACTGCAAATTCAGAACTCAAGTTGAGGTTTCTGGCCTCTGCCTCACTCCAACTGTGGCCTGATTACTGCTCTGAAATCCAGAGCTGCCACCTCCTGATTCAGGAATGTTCAGACATGTGCACCTGCTAAATAGCCCCGTCAACTCGCAAAATGATAGGGCTCCACTCGCCTGCACATTCCTGTGCCACAGACGCCAGGGTAGTAAGCAAAGACTAACTTTGGGACATATTCACAAAGTGACCTCCTAAAAAGGCAGTCATTTGAGGGAGCTCAGAGGGCATTACTGAGCGTGAGGGTTAAGAGGGACTAACATAAATTGCTAAAATTTACAGAGCACTCAAGTAGTTCAGCTGGTTATATACATTGTCTCAATACTTAGCATCACTCAGTGTAATGAAAACTTTCCTCATTATTTTCCAGATAAAGAAACAGGCCAGGCTAACACAGTGCATAATAGCAAAGCTGGGGCTCAGAGCAAGGCTACCTGATGCTTGCTCTCTCCATATTCTGCTGCCTCATTTCTAGGACCTACTCTGCTGAGGGTATGCAAAAAGTTTTATGAGAACAATTCTAAAGATTGCCTTTCCCTTCTGAAGAAGGTCTCCTCCCACTAATGGCACCCCCCCTCTCCCCACACCAAGGTCACTGAGTTTTTCATCAAATTGGGGTTGCTTCAGACTTTATTCATGCAAAAGGTAAGATGATGAGTGGAAACCAAATGTGGATGGGTAGAGTGTGAGTCATGAGACATAAAAGTCAAACTAAGAGTCTTTAGGAATCAAATAAAGAATTTAGAGTCAGAGTACCTAAAATTAAGCTGAATTACATGGATCTTAAACTTTCTTGCCTAACATGGGTGTTACTTGGTCGACATACCAAGTGATGTTACATAGCCACAGAACTAATAGTCAAAAATCAGGACAGGACATAATGGAGAAACAAACAAAAAAAAATTATGTTTTAGCATAAAGCGTTTTCATAGCTTGACTTGGGCTGAGACATTTCAGTTTCTCGCTTCCTACATTTGCAAAGGAATGGTTACTTGTCTATCACATGAACAATGTGAAATTCAAGTTTAAAAGTGCTACAAATATATGTGATCTGAGAAATTATTTTGTGGATTTCAGTTTCACAATCAGGCAAACAACACCACATGACTTTTTTCCCAAATAAAACTTTTTTCTACCTAAGAAGTTACCATACAGCAAAGTCCTGAAAAAAAATTCTGTGAACTCAAAAGCCACTTCTGCTCTGAGTGTTATTCCATTTCTTAAACTTCTCCTTTCATTATAATTAATTCTTCCCCCAAGAAAGTAACCCTACCTGAACTCAGAAGCTTTTAAGTTTTAGTGAGCAAATAACAATACATATGTTTCCACCATCTATTTGTTGGGATTTTTTTTAAGTGACAGTCATAGCCCTACATAAGAGCAAATTTTTTTTTTTTTGCCAATTTATGTTTAGCAGTGGAGGGGAAATACTATTTATGCACATCATAGAACAAACTTTTTAAATCAGCTTCTAAGCTGATCATAATAGAGTTATCTATTCTGATACTATTGAAGTAAAAGGGCTAGAAACAGATAATTTGCATAATTTGTTAAAAATTACTGGAAAAAGAATTCTATATATGCTTATCTTGGTGATAAGTTTAATGAAACCAGTGGTATAATTGTAAAAACATTCATCATTTCAGTAGAACTTCTGACACCTTTGAAAAATGTCTACAAAGGCCACCAAGCCTTCAGACAGCTGTTAGATATTCTCAAGATCATACGTCAGTAATACTTTTGACTTGACAATTGATACAAACATTTTTCAGGACCACAGTCATCACGAATCTAATATGATTGTGGATTTTTCTGTCTCAATGTATAGTTCTGATCATTTCTTTTCACATAATTTGTGGCTGCATTGAAACATACACACCAGTTTATACTTGTTATATCTGCCTGATAAATATGTCATTATGTTGTGATTTTTTTATCTTTAGTAACACTTTTGTCTTACCATCTAAACAGCTTTCTTCTCATTAGCATTGCCTCATATTTGTACATGTCTTTCATTCTTTATTAAAACTTTCTGAATCATTTAATTTCTGATTTATCTAATAAATATTAATTTTTAGTCTAATCTGATAATCTCTTGCTTTAGAGAAAGCATTTAGAACATTTGTATGTATTATAATTGCTGATACATTTTAATTTATTTCTGCTAATGTCGTGCTTCTAAATTTTTGTCCTAAGTTTTTTTTCACCTTTGCCTAATTTTGGATTAATTGATTTGATGATATTTATGTTCCCATTTATCCCCCATTCCATAATAGTTTGGAAGTTATGTGCTGCATTTATGTTCATTTGGTGGTTATATTAGATATAATAATGGGCAAATTCTGACTGATTAAGTCAGAGTTTTTCAACCTTTTCCCAAATGACACAAAGACACCTTCAAACTTCCCCTCAAAATATTATTAAAGTTGCCTTACACAGTCAGTGTTTGCTTAGATTTACTCAGAAATTCACCACTTATTATGTTCTCTTTCTTATTTTCCTCTTAGATCTCCCATCTCTGATTCCTTTCCTAGCCTAAAACATGCTGTAAGTGCTGACATGTTCTCTCACTTTTTGTCTGAGTGGGATTGTATTTATTCTTGAAAAGTATTGTCACTGATAAAGAATTGTAAATTGATCATTATTTCCTTCTGAATGTTGTAAATATAACACTGTCTTATTGCTTCCCTAGTTATAATTTGAACTTTGAAAGTAATCTTAAAATGTAATTTGTCTTTCCTTTCTGAAAATGTTTAAGATTTTCCTTTTGTCTTTGGTTTCTATGGTTATACTATGAAGTATTCTAGATATAGTGAGTAATTTTTTAATCCATCCTTTTTGGTTTCCTTGTTGTTGTTTTTTGTTTTGTTGTTTTGGGGGGGGAGTTTGACTGTGAATTGGTGACTCATCAATTCTGGAAAAATCTAAACTCTGTTTCCTCTCCTCTTTCCTTCTGGGGCTCTGACTATATACACACTCTTGATTTTACTCTCCATGTCTCTTTAAATCTCCTTCATAGGTTTGGTTTTTTTTTTCTTTATCTTGCTAGACTAAATTCTGGAAGATTTGACAAATATCTTCATGTTCATTAACTCATTCTTTGAATTTGTCTCAGCTTCTGTTAAAGTCACTTATTTAATTTTTATTTTATTTTTTATTCTTAGGTTGGTTGGTTGTTTTTAAATCTACATTCTCTTAGTTCATACTTTAAGCTTCTTAAATATCTTAAAAATATTCACCATACATTTAAAAATTGTATTTCCAATAACCATAATGTCTGAAACATTTGTGGGTCTAATTTTGCAGTTTTAAGTATGGGAATTTAGTGAGATCTGAACCAAAGATAATCTGGGGGGGAGGTGTTGCGGAGGAGAATGGCGATTCACTAGTAGTTCAGGGCCTTTCATGCTGCATTCTCAGCTTGAAAATTTTTACATTACCCATCTGAGATATGACTTGAATCCTCCAGGAAGACTCCTCCACCCCCTCTTAATCCTGTTCCAGTGTTTGAGACAATCAATTTCCCTTGAATCCCTTTGGAGCTCCAATTTATGAGGGATATCCTATTGAACTTCCTACATTAGGAAGAGCCTCAAACCCTAAGGTGGTGATAAAAGATGCTGAGGTTCATCCAAATCAACAAATATCTTTAAAATTAAAGGTGACTCTGGAAGCTACTTTTACTTGTTTTCCACTGCCACCACTGAATATTCTATAATTCTTTCTTGACAACTCTTGAATGCATTAAATGATTTTTAAAAATTTAATTTTTAATTTTATTAGAAAATTTGACTAGACATCATGATTGCCTTGTTTTGACTTTACTACCAATTAAAATGGACTAATAACTTTATCAAACTAATAATTTTTACCTTTTCCAAGCCACACCCAAAATGTCCCTTATTTATATATTCTTACATATTTATGATGTGGGAAAATCTAAGTTCATGGCCTGTAGTGAGACAACTGTCCTATTCCCCAATGTATAGTGATAACCATAAGGTACTCTTGATCTTTACCCTTTAATACAATTTATCCATGTGGAAATACTCCTTAGCAGAAGTAAGAAGTTAGTGATAGCCAAGAGTACCTACCCTGTCAGCTCCCTCTCTTTGGAGTGTAGAAAGAGAAACAATGTTGTAAACTTCAGGGTGGTATTTTTGAAATAATACCATTAATAATGCTTCAGTATAACTATGAATTTCACCAATTTATATCAGCTCGAGTCCATGCAATTAACTTAGAAGTGAGCTTTGAAACTCAACCTTCCCATAAATTATAGTTAGCAAGTATCCAAGTCAGTCATTCCCCAGACTCTAACTCTGTATTAACTCCTGTTATTGTTGATAGGTGAACTTTATTTGTAATATCACTACCTTCATTTATTTTGGGAGTAAAATCCTTCATACAAAGTATTTCAATTTCAAATTTCTTGAAGTTCTTAGAAAATCATTTTGTAAATATTTTAGCAGGACAAGTCATTCATTTATGTTGAGGTAGCATTTGTTTACTGTACTGTGATTCAGAGGCATAGGAACATGCCTCCTTAGAAAGAACATGATTTTTAATATCAATTAAAATAGTATATTTTAAAAGAAAATTTCCAAAGTATATAATTCTTTTTACAGTTACAGCAATATCATGAATTTAAAGGTAAAACTCCTTTAAAATAGCCCATGAAGTACTTTTAAATTAAAGAAAACAGAGAAGCTTGGGAGCCATGTCTTTCCTTAAAGAATGCCTCCTGGAATTGTTTTCACATGTGTCATAATCAATAAAATTGCACTCTATGTTAAACTGAAAAACAACTGCAAAAAAAAAAAACATAAACTTCTGTCTTTCACTTTGGACACAAACTAATCAGATCATCACTAACACCTTTATTATCAAATCAGAACAGATCCACTTTTTTTGAAATTTAAGTGGGGACTGAAATTTGTGGATTTTTTGCTGTTAACTTTGAATGAAAAAATAGTAAAAAACTCAAAAATAATACATCAAATATATTCTCTTTCCCCCACTTTAGATGATTTGCCCCAAACCATAAAATCAAATTCTCTTACCTCTGAACAGCTTCTCCTAGTTCACCTTTATCGCTGTTTCTCAATCGGCCAGACATTGAAAAACTTAAAACAATCCTTGGAAACAAGAAAAAGAATATTTGAAACACAGTATCCCCAAGATACAGTAATCAGAGAAGACAAATTTTTTCTTCAGACTCTTTGAGACACCTCACTTGGGTTGCAAGAAACAGAGCAGTGCTTGTGTAACCCTGTGGAACTGCATGGGAAAGAATCCCTTAACCCCACCCACCGGATACTTCAAATAAATAAAAAACATCTTCATTGTATGACAACTCTGCTCACACCCACTAAATACTCTCAGGACAATGAGTAATCATATCCAATGAGCAATGACATTATAATTTACTGTAAGGAAACACGTAAGAGCATCTAAATGTGATGTAACATCAGTAGCCCTTATAAGCAACTCTGAAATGATTGAAACAAATTGCTATGTGCCAAGTTCTACTTTCCTAAAAGTATACGAAAATAGCTAGGCAAAGATTACTTGTGCTTATATCTGACTGACTCTAGGAAGAAAAAGAAAAATGCTACATGCTAGCAAAAAGAACTTGTTCAAACACCAAGGACAAGTCTATTCATTCATTTATATTGAGGTAGAATTTGTTTACAATACTGTGATTTAGAGGTGTAATTCCATTGCAGAATATCCTTAGAATGATCAAGAGATATTCAAAACTGGGCCTCCCTGGTGGCGCAGCGGTTGAGTGCTGCGCTGTGGAGCTGTAGGCAGAGACGACTGGAGTTTGACGCCCAACTGGGGAGAATCCCACATGGCCACATGGCGCAGCAGACCTTTCCTGCCTCGCCCGCTGCTCCCCTCAGTAGTGTATTTCTGATCTGCCTGTTCGGCTCCCCACTCTGGTGAGCCCTCTCGCTGCCCCGCGTCTCTAGCCTGTACTCCAGCTTGTATGTATAAATAAAATAAATCTTAAAAAAAAAAAGAGATATTCAAAACTCCTAAATATTTGACCACTCCCCACCTTCCTTCACTATTGCAAATAAGGACAAAATAAAAATAAACAAGGACTAAGGGTTCTTCTGGACTCAAAAATTTGGACATTGTCTCCTCTCTCTAATATTGTTTCTGATGTCACATACCCGGGACGTAGCCAAGTATCTGGTTAGACAACGTCTAAGCAGGAGCAAATGGTTAAGTGGATGGAAGGAGCAACTGAAAGGCAGCTCCATGAAAATGATAAGTTCGTAGTAAGTGGGAATTTGCTTCCATTGTAAAAAGGATTGATTTACCTGCCCTTCTTCATCCACTGTGTACAATTCCAGTTGTCTCTTGTCCTCCTGGTACTGCCAAATAACACAGCTGAGCTTGACAAGAATGGGAAAGATTAACTTGGATCTATGATTCACTCTGATGATGGTCTATAACTTAGTGGTTTTCCTGCATCAATATGAACTGACTGCTCTTTACATTTCTTGCACACCCACTCTCTGGGTCCACCCTTCTCTTCCCTCTGGGTTGAAAGGTGCATCAGGGACATATGGCACTAGCATGTGCACTGTAAACTGAAATTCTACTGTGTTCTCACTATGGTGACTCAAGAAAGCACCGAGTAGGTGCTGCTCTTTCCTATTCTGTGATGACCTAAATAAGGTCACTGATCACCACACAACCCATTTATTTTCTTCTTTGATTTTTTAACACAAACATCTTGCACTTTTCCTTTAAATAAGCATGTCTTTTTTTTAAGTAGTATATGCATGAATTCATGAGCTCTAATAATTGAATTAGAAGGAAGGTTTTAAATCAAGTGGTTCACTAATGGGTGAGAAACAACTCACTGCAGCAAGCCAGCTAGCAAAACTACTACTTCTAATTTGTGAATGGGGGGGAAGGATTCTTACCATTTGAGTCACTATATATTTCATGCACAAAGACTACATCTGCATACCAGAAAGACAAGCCTTACCACATTTACATGCATCCTTTTTATAGTCGTTGTGATTTTGCCAAGTGCTTTATGATCATTTTTTATTAGCTAGGTCTCTCAACAGTTCTGTGAGGTAGAGATTAGTGGGTAAAACAGGTATTGCACATGATGAAGCAGGAAGCTAGATCTCTAGGGACATTTTATTCCAAGAATGTTTGAATGGAAGAATGCACTTTCTCCTGTTTGCCGGAGGCACCAGAAATAGAAGTCAATCTGCAAAATACTACTGAGTCATTTTTAAAAGCCATTTTCATCATAAAACACATATATTCTTATAACATGTATATTCTGTCTCTCTGGTACACCCTTCTCTCTCTCTCTCTCTCCCGCCGCTCCCCACCTTCACTGAATAAATGTGAGCACACTCAAGTGACTCTATTTCAATTCAAACACGAATGGAATCTCCATCAATGTGAACTTTAAAGACTGGAAATTAAAAGTAGTATTAAATATTTTTGTAGTCATCCCTTTCTTTACATGTGCTCTGTGTAAGTTATAAGGTAAACACATTCATATGACAAACCAAAAGAGGTATAGTAATATTACTCCCTTATTTTACAGGTAATGAAAGTTAAAGCTGAAAGAAACTTTCTTAATGTAATGAATCCATATAGACAAGCATCTGGAAGGAAAAGCTTAGTCTAGAAGCTGAGTTTCCTGGATCGCAAAGATGGGAAAGAAAAACTATAGTTCTGTGAACACTCATAAAAACTGAAAATAGACCTTATGATTCTTTATTTTTTATTCTTTTCATTATATTTTTGTGGTATGAGTCTCCACTCAACAATGTATTAAAATTGCATGTTGGGAAAAAATTATGTGACAGGAATTTTTTAATGCAAAGTGAGTGGCTAAAGGAAAAATAAAAAGAAGTCAACCAAGGTAAGTTGCCTACACAGTCAAGGTGTATGTTATAAGAAATTCAAAAATCTGTTCCCTGGGGAAATGTATATTTACAGTTTTTTCATAACAGAGTCAATCTCTTGCCCCCTGAACCAATATTAAGATCTCTTCTGCTGACATCACTGTGCTTTTTCCTCCAAGTTCTTCCTCTGGCTCCAAGCTCTGTTAGCTTCTGCTATGCGGTTGCCAGCCTGACCAGATCTTGCCTCTTCCTTTAAATGCATGCAGCCTCCGAAAATGCTCTCCTTTTGTTTTTAGATGCCCTCACTTCTCCTGCATGCTTTCCCCTTCCCTAGAGGATTCTGTATCTTGACTTGCAAACCAAAAAAGTCAAGAGTACCTGATATTTATTCTCTAACTGGTTTTAAAGGCTACTTTGCTGAAGTTCAACCTCATTGCCTATCATTTTTATCACTGGAGAAAGCATAGCCCCTGCCCCCATTGAGCTTATAATCTTGTTAATAGAGATTATCAATAAACATATGACTATACCAATAACAAATTGATTATTGAATAGCTGAGTATTAAGAAGAAAATAAAGACAATGATGAGATAGAATGATGGGCAGAGCTTAGCTAGTATAGTAAAGGCAGGCCTCTCTAAGCTAGAGACATTTGAACTGTCTGGAAGCCTGAGGCTTTCTAGCCAAGAGAGCAGGTAAAGCAAAGTCCTTGAGGCTGGACCAAGTCTATCACAAGTAAGGAAAGCCAGGATAATTGGAAAGAGTAGCAGAGATAAAATCAGAGAAATCAATAGAGGCCAGATTGTAAAGGTTTTTAAAAACTATGATTAAGACTACATAGCTTAGTCCTACTTTATATGGAAAACTACTAGAGAAAAATAAGCGTAGGAGCAAAGTAGGAGGGTAAGGAAGATGATAAGGCTATTGGTATAATCCAGAAAAAAAATAAAGCTCTGAGCTATAGTTGCAGTGAAATTTATAAGAAGTTGCCAGATTTTAAATACATGTAGTTATTGTTTTTTGACCACTTGATGAGGAACAGCGGGGAGGACAAAGTTGTGGGTGTGGGGTGTGTTCTATTTTAAACTTTAAAAGGTTGTAATAGCTGTTAGACACCCCAGTGAAGGCATGAAGAGAATCAATTTGCACAGGGATTCCATGAAGCTTAGCTATCACCAGCATAATATCCAGGGGTTGACAGACCAACTATAATGTAGGGGCATGCTTTCAGCCCACTTATAAATACGGCTGACTGGCGTGCTGGGAGACCAGTGATTGGTTACACTCTCACACATAGGTGATCAGTTTCCACAACTTCGCTGGACTTTTTAAATGATGAACTGCTCCAGAAGACCCTATGT
Source organism: Scalopus aquaticus (assembly GCA_004024925.1). Classification (NCBI taxonomy): domain Eukaryota; kingdom Metazoa; phylum Chordata; class Mammalia; order Eulipotyphla; family Talpidae; genus Scalopus; species Scalopus aquaticus. Next base: position 30,859 of record PVIJ01007820.1, read on the forward strand.
GAAAGTGAAAAATAGAATCCTATTATTTTGGTAATATATACCCAAAAGCCTAAAACCCATAGCAGGAAAAGCATGCATAAATGCAACGGAGGGAAGAAGACAGCAATATCCTTACATTCACCATGAAAATATTAAGATACTCTCCACTATATCACATTCTGTGATAATGATTCAGGGACATTTCAAGAGTCTGTCAGCTTAATGAGGCCAGGACAGGATCTACAGAGTCACTGAAATGGAAGAGCTCCGCGCATCACTGAGATCAGATCTCAAGTCCTGGGAACATACAGGTGGAAGTCCAGCCACTGTAGGGGATGCCCTGATTACAAACAATTCCTACAGGAAGCCAGATTAGATAGGAGCTCAGCCTTTGTTGACTCACTGCCCTCGCAGTCCAGTCAGACTCAGCCATGTGTTAATTAATGTGTCAGGATCGAAGCTTCTTAGACTGAGAATCTCCATTTAGTTTGTCAGGTATAGGATCAACATGTGTTAACTTTATAAACACAATATTAGATGCTACCAAATATTAAGGCATGCAGAGAGAGACTCAGGTCATCTGTGAAAGAGAACAGCAACATTCCAATGTCAACTTCACTAAATCTCTGTGAAGGAATTCAAAGAACAAAATTAAAATAATGATGAAATATCAAAAAGTCTCTAGTGACGTCAAACCGCTATTGGTCGCTACACCACATGGTCCTGCAGTGGCCCCTGGAAAGCCTCTCTCACCAAAGGCAGTCACCTGAGCTTTCTTCAGTATTCCCTAAATGTGACCATGCTGGAATCTGGTGAAATAGCAACCTGGCCCTTTTAGGCCCCGATTACTGGTTTCCTAATTTCTGTGAATAGCCAGACTGTATCAGCCAGGAAGACTGAGAAGAATAAATATGATCAATATGATCAAGAAAGATGATTGTCATGAGGGAACAGGAGTGACAAGTGCCATTTAATATGGTGTGCACTGAACTTTTAGTGACAGCTGTCAGGCACACTGCAGTGAGATTTTAACTTTTTGACTTCTAGATACAGGTAGAGAAACTCATGGAACACTTCTTACCATCCAAGCTTGTTTCCTTTTGTTTATAATTATTTTTTTTCTCATTTCCATTTTCTCTTTTCATGAAGAAATATGTAAGAGTCTGTCTCAATAGACAGCTGTGCCCAGTGTAATTTTCAGAAATGATCCCTTTTACTCCAAAGAAGTTCCCAAGTTTGATGGATAAGCTATTTGGTCTTCTTGAGTATAGTGGCCTGCCAGGAATATAAATGGCATTAGGGAGAGAACTGAAAAAGACAGTAAATGCCTGGAGGCTTTACTATATATTTTGAATATATTTTTCATTTCATCCTCACAACCATTGAGGGCAACTTTTTCTCCTCTCTTACAGGTTGGACTCAGAAACATTCAGTGTGGCACAAATGGGCTCCACACCCCAATCTTTCTAAACCCTAAGTCCGTAAAGCACAGGATTTTACAAGGTGGGGCACAATCAGACTAAATAAGCAAGTCAAATAGTAGCAAAACATTCCAAAATGAATTCCCCAAACTCCTAAAACCTAACTAGCACCTTAAATCTCTTAGCCATTTTTTTTAAGCAAATCACCCAGCAGCTCAGCTACTCCACATGAGCTTTTTTAATCACTCAATTAAAGTATCCTCAGCACACCTGTTGCAGGCACAAAACATTAAGACTCAAATTAATTTCCAAACAATAGTACCACCTGTCACTGTCTTGAAGCAGCATTTCTTCTCAAGTAATATTAGCCTGGTCCCTACAGCCCATTACTTGCTCTAAGAGTCGTACCTTCTTTGGCCTCTACCATGGGGTGTGAGAAGCATCAGCATCACTTTTATTCGGCCTTTATTCCTGTTTCCTGCTTATTCATTCCATCTGGAAGTCCCTTCTTTATCCTCTCTGTTCTTCGAGGCCCAGTTCAGGTCCTGCCTTCTTCACAATAACTCCTGCTGTTTTTAGTGCATAATACTGTCTCTCCTTCATGTTTCCTTGGCACTTTTAGTCAATTTCCAGCAGTTTACTGTGTTTTTATTTTATTTTTTACATATAATAATTTAAGCACTTCTAAGTATAAATATCTTAAGGGCAGCAACTATGATTTCTGGTGTGTGTGCGTGTGTGCACACGCACGCGCACATGTGTGCGTTTGTGTGTGTGTATCTCCCCTCTGTAATATCCAACATAATTTGGTATGCAGCCAGTGTTTCCCGGTTAATGACAGAACGACCACTTGGTACAAAAAAGGAGAACAATAAACTTTTACTAATTTTAGAAGTCTTAAGCAGTTATTTTAGAATTCTAGATTTTACTATTTTCAACATGGGTTCATCTGTGCAATCTTATTATTTCAATAAAATTTTGATAGACAGGGCTGCCCTGGTGGCGCAAGCTCTGTGGAGCACAGCTCTGTGGAGCTGTCAGCAGCTGCGGTGCAAGTTCTATGCCCAGTCAGGGAAATTCCCACATGGCGCAGCAGACCTCTCCTGCCTCGCCTGCTGTTCCCCTCAGTAGTGTGTTTCAGTGGATCTGCCTGTTCTGCTCCCCACTCTGGTGAACCATCTCACTGCCCCATACCTCTGGCCTGCATCCCAGCTTGTATGTGTAAATAAATTAATCTTTTTAAAAAAATTCTTTAAAAAAAATTTTGGCGTTTCCTCACACTGCTAAAAATGGAGCTTCCATATGACCTGGCAATACCACTTTTGGGAATCTACCCAAAAGACACAAAAACATTAATCCGAAAGGATAAATACACCCCCATGTTTATCGCAGCTCTGTTCACAATAGCTAAGATATGGAAACAACCCAAATGCCCAAATATAGATGACTGGATCAAGAAGATGTGATACATATACACAATGGAATACTATTCAGCATTCAAAAAAGATACACATGCAATTCGCAGCAACATGGATGGAGCTAGAAGTGATCATGCTCAGAGAAATAAGCCAAAAGGAAAAAGAAAAATATCTAATGGTTTCACTTATAACAGGAATATAGGGGAACTAAATAAAAGAGAGCCATTCAGCAAGAGGGGGGAGGATAGGGACTCAGAATGGAGGAAAGGGGAGAACGGGGGACTGTGGTGATGGTTCACAGGTAAATTGGTGGTGGGAAACCTACGGGGAATATACAGTAATGCAAAAGACAAATAATAATAACAATAAAATTTTAAAAATATAAAAATAAAAAAATTTTGATAGACAAAAAATATTTGGCTCAATTATGAAATTATCCTTGATAAAAAAGAAAGAGGAAAAATATTTCAAACATTAACATTAGCTGAATGAGAATTTTTCTGTGAAAGTTTAAAAGTTAGAATAAGAACCCTTCATAAATTATTTCATTACTCTAATAATTTGGGAGAGGGGCAGTATGGGAGGAGCTCCCCTCAGCAAGTAATAGATTTCCTCCCCAGAGGTATAGCACATTAACTAAGGTTATCTTATAGAAGGTTCTTAACCTCCAAGACTCCTCTTCTTCTTTCCCCCAAAATTTTACCAAACAGATTTATTGTTTCATTCATTTATCTAGTCAATAAACATTTCTTAGGGTTTATTTTCCTAGTTTCTAGGTATTTTAAATACTACGACTGAATTGCATAGACCTAGTATTTTTTCTTAAAGAACACTTAAATTTAATTCCAAAAATGTGCTTTTTGCATTTTCAGAAAAGCAATGAATGAGTTGTAAGCCTCTCACAATTGTAGATCAGCTCAGCGCTGCCCTTCAGTCACACCTACAGTTTTCAGCCTGACGAATTATTTTGCAGCAGATGTGGCAAACGTAGAGGTGGAGCTGTTATGAGCATTTTCTCTGTTAAGTGGTGGGGATTCCCCCTGCTGTTCCCTTTGGCTGGCTGGCTCCTCTCGGGGTGTTGTTAATGAAATTGAGTCTCCTGTCATATGGTCTTCTGAACTTGCCGCAGCTACTCCCTCATGGCTTCTCGAGGATAATCATGAATTTATGGATAGTGCAGCTAAGATCTGATGTTTAAGACTTCAGTGAACTGGCACATTCCTTAACAGAACTGACCAATACGCCCAGGAGCAGGTTTTGCCTTGACCTACATAGTGCTTTTTCTTAAGGCACAAAACAGCCTACCCTTCACTTTGCTAATCAGTGCTCACAAAAACTACTTTCTCTTCAGTATTTCACTCTGTAGGCCCTTCACCTTCCTTTGCAGTTACATTTAAGCCTTTATTCCCTTCACAGTACAACGTGAAGGGCACAGTAATCACCATCTCTCACCATGCATTTACACTAGCAGGTCCATCAATTAACACATTTCCAGCACACCTGTTACCTACAGTGCATGATATCTACATTCAAAGCTTCTATATAACCGGTCGTAGAGTTTTATATCCACACATTGACAGAATGAATACAGTCTCTTGTCTCAACAACAGGAAAGTTAATCATGAAAAACAATATATCAGACACCTGGTATACTCCTGTCAGTGTTTCTTTGGAGAAAAAAACCACCACTTCTACTCAATAGTATAGTGAAGGATGGCATTAGACTTTTAATAGTGAACATAATCTACTATCTAGAGAGAGGTTAATTTATTATAATGCATACTATTATGTATAGGTAGACAACTCAAGTTATATACCAAGGCAACCCAAGTATTTCTACCAGTATTTCTACAACTGAACTCAAGACTTTCAGATTGAAACTACCAATTTTAGTAATAACTTTTTCCTCTTAAAGGATTTGTTTGTTGCTATAACTTAATAATTATCAAATATGTGGAAATATTTTACAAAATTAATACTTGTAAAAAAAAAAGCTATGAGGTCCTCCCTGGTGACGCAGTGGTTAAGTGCTGTGCTGTGGTGCTGTCGGCTGTGGCGAAGCAAGATTGACACCCAGCAGAGGAGAATCCCACATGGCATGGCAGACCTCTCCTGCCTCGCCCGCTGCTCCCCTCAGCAGTGTATTTCTGTCGATCTGCCTGTTCTGCTCGCCATTCTGTCTCTGGTGAATCCTCTCACCACCCGACACTTCTGACCTGTACCCCAGCTTGTATGCATAAATAAATAATTTTTTTTTAAAAAGCTATGAAACATACATTTCTAGAGGTGTGAACTTAGGCCCCCAAATACATAGTGTTATAAACTAACAATAGCATCATAATTAAAAATAAATAAATAAATGAAGCTATGATATTGATAGACTAGAAATATAATATTAAATAGATTTTAAGGCACATCTGACCTGGGAAATTGTTTTAAGTAATGTGTGAGTCCATAAAAACTTTACCACTGGATCTCATTTTAACTATCTTGAACTTTAACTTCCCATAATGCTTGCTATTATCTCACATTTCTACCAAGCCTTTGCCTAAAGACCAACTCACAGATATATTTGCCTTGTTATGATCATGTTAAAAATCTCAGGCTATGCAACATAATTAATGAGGATCAATGTGGACTTAGCCTCCCTGTATGCATCTAAAAGAATGGTGCAAAGATTTCCTCACTGGAATTCTACATATATAGTAGAGACATCACTCAGTGTAACACTCTGTAAATTAATAAGTACACACTCATTGCCAGCAAGTGGAATATCCATCTAATTTAGTTTTTCGTTAGGAGGGTGTGAAAGAAGAGTCATTAAGACACTCACTAAAATGAATATGGGCAACTTGGATCACTGGTCATGTGTTCAAAGGCAACAAAAAGCCCAAGGAAACAAAAGCACTCTCCTTCCCACCCTATAATGCTTCAGCCCGAAAGGTACACAGTTTCAGTTATTTAAAACTAAGCAGAACTTCAACATTATGCATCCTGTTTGAAATTTCATGTGTAGTCATAGCTGTATTCCTCACCAAAATTACAGAGCAATGTGGGATTACATTTGCATGCTAACAGAAGAGGGGAGGAGGCAGTAAGGAAAGTCATGTACATGTACATGTACATGTACATGTACATGTACATGTAGCCTTGAGAAGAGCAGTCACCTTTGGTGGGACAGGAGGAAAAAATATTGCAAGGAGGGAGTCAAGGGAAGAAATACCCCAAGCTCAACCACCTTCCTTCTTCAAATCTACTGTTACAACTTTCCTTGGGTTGAATCAAATAAAAAGCCAGGTGGCACAAGAGTTGAATTGTCTTGCATTTTCTTTTGTGGTTTAGAAGCTTTTAAATGAGTTAATGCCAACTGTTTATTTTTTTTTAACTCCTTTGCTATAGGGGTCACCAAAACTACATTGTTGATACTGTGTATCATCAAAGTTTACTTCTATGATTTATTGTTGCAGATTTCGTATCTAAATCTTAATCTACATGAAATTTACTTTTGTGTATGGTGTTAGCAAATAATTCAACTTCTTTCTTTTATGTGTGGTTTTCCAATTTCCCAGCACCTGTGATTGAAGAGACTGTCTTTTCCATATTTTATGGTAATGGCTGTTTTATCATTGATAATATATGTGGATTTATTTCTGGATGTTTGATTCTATTCCTTTCCATTGGTTCATGTATCTGTCTTTGTGCCAATACCATATTGTTTTCAATATTATTACTTTACAGTAAAATAATAAAATTTTTATTCTTGGAGGCCAAAATAATTAGACATAAAATGGAATTATATAGACATATAACATACAAACACAAACCTCCTTTATTTTTCATTTTGGCCATGTGGAGTATCTTTTACAATTGCAGTTTTACTCACATTTACAAAGACAGGCATTTCTTTGCTTCCATGAAAAAAACCTCTTTACCACTGTCTTCTAGAAAGGCAGTTCTACTCACATGGAAATAGTCAGGTTGTTCACGTAACAACTTGGAGGGTAAGGCCCCAAGTGCCAGCCTTAATACTTTAGGCTCTGGAAAAAGAAAAAAAAAAGTTTATTGAGAGCAGTTACCAAGGGAAACTCATGGACTTCTTTATCATCTCAGGGTTTCCAGTGTTCATTTGGCCTGGAGGATCCTGCAACCAAAAGAGCAAAAATTGAAATCAAAGTACAAATCAAGTCCCCTAAACCAGGGAGAGATGACTACCATCAAAACCAGCTGTCTTTCAAAAATATGTCACAGGGCCTCCCAGGTAGCGCAATGGGTTAAGTCTCAGCATTATGAAGCTACTGGCAGCCACTGCAGCACTAATTCGATCCCCGGCCAGGGAGCTTCCCACATGGCACAGCAGACTTCTCCTGCCTTGCCTACTGCTCCCCTCAGCAGTGTACTTCAGTAGATCTTCCTGTTGTGCTCCCCACTCTGCCTCTGGTGATCCTCTCACTCCACCCCACACCTCTGGTCTACACCCCTGTTCTTGTATGCATAATAAATAAATCTTTAAAAATACATATGTCACAAGTGGATGCCCAAGAACTTGGAAGCTTTGGTCTGCATTTCTAGTGCCCCAAGAGAGCTTTAATCACATCAAACAGAACGCTCATCAAATAGACCTTCCCGGGTTAAGAAGTCAGGACCTTAAAATTGTATCATTCACCGACAATCAGACAAATCCAAGAATTCAAATGGGAAATACTTTTAACTTTGTGCACTTTGACCAACACTTCCCCATCTCCCCCACCTTTCACTATATTCTGTTTCTATGAGTTCAGCTTTTACAGAATTCATATATAAGTGATACAGCATTTGTCTTTCCGTGTCTGACGTGTCTCATTTCACATAGCATCCTCAAGATTCATTCATGGTATTGCCAATGGCAGAATAATAATGCAGCACACACACCCAATTGTGATGCTCATCCATTCATTGGTTAGCAGACACTTGGTTTCATAACTTGGCTATTGTGAATAGGACTGTAATTGCATCTTTTGTCATTTTAATGACATTAACCTGGAAACAGAGCCTCCCTGGCAACTGGGAGTAAAGATTTTTAATTCAGCCTTTACTGAAACTTTAACCTACATGGATACATGCTTCATCTTATCTCTGTGGTTCAGAGAAAGTAAACTTGCTAGAATTTCTCCTGCTGATTTTGTCTGTTTCTCCCCCAGCTGGGTAACCCATTTATATTCTTTTGAATTCACACATTCTCTTTCTAGTAATTAACCTTGATACACTGTACTCCTCTGTTACTTCTCCCTCTGACCAACACAACTTATTCAACAAAAGTAATCTGCAGCAGGCTGAGATCTCAGGGCTAGGAACTTCAGGCCTATGTGTTCAACACTGGATTGCACAGTTACCCTTAAGCAGTCCTTAATGAGAGAGAAGACTAAACCAAAGAGGGAGGGAAGCAGGAAAGGGGATTTTAAAATGCTGTTCATCAGTTACGCATTTTAAATGGATCAATTTTTTCTATGAATCTTTTTGCAAAACAAAGATCTATATATACACACACATTTATAAAGACATACACATTTATAAACACATCATTACCCCCATTTATCTCCTTTATGAATTTTTTAATATGTTTTCCAATTTCATAATTGATCTGTATAATCAATATGTGATATCTTAATACTGACAATGCTGTAAGGAGCAAAGTACTAGCATAACTTCCACTTTAAGACAGGATTTAAATTCTTCATGTCTACCTTGTACAATCATATATTTATAATTTTTCAAATCTTGCCAGTCGTGTCTTTGTTACAGTTTGTACATGGCCTCAGAATCCCTGAAGAGGATCTGGTTTCCCTGAACCAGTTTTCAGCACAAACCCCAGGATCAGATAATACCCAGCCAGATGCTCCCACTCTGCTACTCTGGGGTTTGGGATTCAGCCTCAGGGGCTGTGGTCATATTCTCACTTAAGGAGATATTTGTTGCCAATCAAAATCTTCCTAGCCTTTCAGTTAATTCCTATGCTTTTCTTCATTTTGGGTCCTAATCCATGTGTTTAAATGTTTCTTTGTTGGACTAAAGAGGGTCTGTGTGGTAGTGAAAAAGAAAGGTCACAGAATATAAATGGAAATATCTAGAGTAATCTGGCAAAGATGGACTCCAAAGAGTCCATCCAAAGATGGACTCATAGCTCTTGTATTTATTTATTCTTGTATTTTTTTCTACAACCAAGTACATCTGCTTGGTTGAGGAAATGGATCGTTCCAAATTTAGATCAGAAACTAACAAGCTTAGTTAAAATCAAGGAATTTGAGGAAATATCCATTTTACCATCTATAATTATCTATGTGTTCTATGGCTACTAATTTATTTACTATACCATATTTTGGAAATGCATATAAAAAAAGACTCAGGAATTACTAGTTTTTTAAATTTCAGCACAAAAGCCACTCTTGATATTAAGAGTGGCAAATCTTTTTGCCAATATCCAAGAAAGAACCTTTTTGCCAATATCCAAGAAAGAAAAAGAAAACATGGCCTTGGAAAGTAGAGAGAACAAAAGAAAGCTTCAAAAATGATGGCGACAAAACAAAAAAGAAAAAAGTAAATGGGGAAAAACTTTGTGGAAGACAAGCTAAAAATGAAATCTGGTATCACTAAATTATTTAAAAAGTAGCCTGCAGAAGGATTAGCTAAAATCAACCCATGTTTATTCACTCTTATGCAGCAGACCTTAACATACAACAGTCATCTTTAGTATAAAAATAGAACTCTACTAAAATACAAGTTTTTATTAAAAAGCAAACATGTAAGTGGAGTTTAAAACAGCTCATTTTTACACAGCTATACTTGATAATGTATTAATTTCCTATTGCCACTTTAATAAATTACAAACTCTGGCTTAAAGCAACACACTTTTATTATCTTATGGTTCTAGCAGTCACTCATCTGAAATTGTTGTACAGGGCTAACATCACTGTTGATAAGCTTGTGTTCCCTCTGCAGTGTCCAGAAGGAGAATCTGTTCCTTGGCTGAGGACTCGGCTGGGTAGAAGGTATGGCTTTCTTTTCCCACTTCTTGGCTCATGACTCAAAGGTGGTAGTATGGTGACTCTCTCTTGTCCTCTTCCTTGCCATTACATCTCTCTGACTCTGACCTCCTAAGTCCTCTTAGAAGGATCCGTATGACTATATTAGACACATCTGGATAATCCAAGACTATCTCCTTATCTCAAGACCTTTAATCACTTCTGCAGAGCCCTGTTCAACAGATTTCAGGTTTAGGATAGGGAATATTTGGGAAGGAAAGAAACTGCAATTACAGGAACATGTTCATATTCTTAAATAAACAACAGAACAATATGATTTTACTAAACACTCTGAATATTAACACATTCAATTCTAGCTTTCTAAGACAAACAGCAAAATCCTGACAGTTTAAAAAAAAAACTATGTCATAACATTACACATGCTTTATGATCCAACCATTCCATTTTTATATATATATTAAAAACATTATTCTTGTTATATGTCATCAAAATCATGGACTGAAATGTTTACAGGTATATAATCACAAACAAAAAGCTACCTAAATTCTCACCAATATTTGAATGAATAAACAGTGATGTATTCTTGTAAGGGAATATTGTCTAAAAGTGAAAACAATTTTAATCTAATAATCTCATAAGCATAATGTTAAGCAAAAGAAGCCTAACCAAAAAAAAAATATGTAGGTGCAAGGGGTTAAGTCTCAGCACTATGAAGCTATCAGCAGCCACTGCAGTGAGTTCGATCCCCGGCCAGGGAGCTTCCTCCATGGGGCAGCAGACCTCTCCTATCTCACCCCCTGTTTCCCTCAGCAGTGTATTTTCTCCTGTTCTGCTCCCCACTCTGTCTCTGGTGAGTTCTCTCAAACCCCTCCCCCCGCCCATATCTCTGGCATACAACCCTGCTCTTGTATGCAGAAGTAAATAAATCTTTAACAACAACAAAAAAGAATATGTAATGTATGATACCATTTATATAAAGTTCAACAAGGCAAAATTAGTCAGATGGATGACTGATCTTAATAGGAGGTAGAGATTGATCTGGATGAAGTAAAAAATAAAAATTCTAAATATAGTATGGATTTTTAGAGAATAATAATGTACAAAACTCATTAATTAATTGTGACAATTGTACCATAGTAATTTACAATGTTAATAATGGGGAAACTAGGTGTAGAAGTATATGGGAAATCTAATACTATAGCTGAACACCTATACCAAACTTATTATTTTTTATTTTATTTGAGTTTTAATTAATTAAGTAGGAGAGGCTCAGTTAAAAAAAAAAAAAACCTATACCAAATTTAAACCTATGACCTGAGACACTGCATCCTTAACAATTCTACTTCAGATTACTTTACTCTGTAACATTGATCTTACCCAACGGTCTATTAACCACCCAAACTAAAAGTTCCCCGAATTATTTAAAAAGCTGCTTTTCAAGACTTTTCTTTTTCAGGTCTATAAGCATTCATTAAAGGTGTAAGTATTTTAAATGTTTTTTTTAAGATTTATTTATTTATGTATACAAGCTGGTGTACAGTCCAGAGGCGTGGGGTGGCGAGAGGGCTCACCAGAGACAGAGTGGGGAGCAGAACAGGCAGATGAACAGAAATGCACTGCTGAGAGGAGCAGTGGGCGAGGCAGGAGAGATCTCCCCAGCTGGCTGGGCAGCGAACTCGAGTCGCTGCTGCCAACAGCGCAGTGCTTAACTGCTGCGCCACCAGGGAGGCCCCTGTATTTTAAATGTTTAAGGTTAGTAACAAAATAGGTATAGGTAAAAGAATGGTCGGGCAGTGGATTTCAGAGTTTTACTATTGAATATGGAGATGTGGGAGCAACATGTGCACATGTTGGTTATGAAACACCCAAAGTGCAATTTTTAAAAAAGATTTATTTATTTATGTGTGGAAGAACTGGGGTGTAGGCCAGAGATGCAGGGAGGGGGGGGTGAGAAAATTCACAAGAGAGAGTGGGGAGCAGAGTAGGCAGATTTACCAAAATACTCTGCTGAGGGGAGCAGCTGGCTAGAAAGGAGAAGTCTGCTGCGCCCTGGGTGGGGATTGTATTAGGCTATAGGGGTTATAGCACTGAGAGTAACCCCTATACAACCAGGGAGGCCTCCAAAGTGCAATATCAAGGCAGGAAAACACAAGAACATTTCAGCAAAAAGAAAAAAAGACAATAAAGTGACTTCACTGATATTTAAGACCTGCATAGAGTTATGCCAATTTTATATAAAAATAAACTAGCTATACTCTTAATAATTCCTGTCAGTCAAGCAACTGAAAATTCATGTATTGGATCCCTTAGATCTCCCCCCATACCTTTCTGTAGGTCAGCAATGACTGTCAAAAGTTGAGGTTGGTAAACCTCATCTCTAGGTTCTCCCAAGAGATGGAGGAGCTCTGCCTTATGTAGCTACCCCGTGCCTTTCCAGCCTGGTCCAGGGAGGTCCAGAATTCTAAATCAAAGTCTATGGGTGGTGTGAGAGTCAAAATGTTTATTTCTCCTTGAAATTCATATTTTGAAATCTGAACTGGATGGTTTTCAGAGGTAGGCCACTGGGCAGTGGTCAGGACATGAGCTCTGGCCTCATGAATGGGATCAGTGCCTCTTCTGCCATGTGAGGTTACAATGAAAAGACAGCCCGCCCAGATTCTCATCCTCACCACTTATTCCGTCGACCAGTGCCACCACCTTAGATATCTCTTCCTAGAATACTAAGAAATAAATTTATATTGTTTATAAGCCAGGCAGGTTATGGAATTATAATACTCTGCACAGAATAAGACAGGTGACTTTCGAAGGAAGACAAGATTTTTCTTGTTGAATGGGTTTCAGAGTCATCATCCATGGAAATCAGTCTTCACTGATGAGGGGGCCAATCTCTAAGTGGAGGATCCTAAAATTAACACCTAGGATTGTGAGGAGGGAAAGAAGGTGCCGGCCAAATTGAGAGAGTAAGAATTGTGGTTCATAGCTAGGATCCTAGACCAGAAGTTACCTGAATTAGAATCATAAATAAGGAGAGAGTTACAGAAATTTAACATATAAAGCAGACATCAGATAAGGAAGCTTTGGCTCACTACTCCTACTAAAACTTGGGGAGGTAATGTGTGTTGTGGTAATAATACTAACATTTACTCTTCAATTTCAGTCATAATAGCTGTCACTTACTGGATGCTTTTCATATCCAGGCACTGTTCTAAGTGTTTTTCTTATGCTCATTTATTTAAAAATCTTTGAGGTAGATACTATACATCACCCCAATACAGCCTATGAGACACAAAGAAGTTAAACAACTTACGTAAAATTAAATGGATAACAATTAGAATTTGAACCAAGGCAATTTGGCTCCAAAGTGTTTTCACTATATTGCTACCTGTTACCTCATTGAGTCTTTCCAACAACTCTCTAAATTAGGGTCTGTCAATATTTGCATTTTCTATGAGAGAACTGAAACTTAGATAGGTTAGGTCATTTTCTCAAGATCCCAAATTAAAGATGAAGCCTGTACTCTTAGCTATCACAGATGGCACCTCCTCCAGCACACTTGACCTCTACTAAATTCAGGTAGTAAGGAGGGACTTACCAATGTACTGACAGACCAGCTTTCAGTAGTTCTTGGATGTGGGGCATACAGTAAACAGAGCTTACAGGTGCCTTCATCATGGTCTTGACAGAAGCTCAATCAAGCAGGATCTGTCATTAACTTGGGAATCTAACAGTCAGATTTTAAGGTATCAACTTTATATATGCATTTTAATTTTCCATCTTGATATTCTTTGTTTTCACCCAGTTTGTTAATCTTGGCCCTTTGTTAAATCTTGATCCTATTTTCTATCCAATTAAGTTATCCTCCCACCCCCAACCCTGGTTTTAATCTTCTGTTCCTTTGATTTTACCAGCCATTTTTTGATTTTCATTCAAAAGTAATCAAAGAAAGACTTCCCCCAAAATTATATTTTCTCTGAAATTTCTACAAAAGCTTTGTCAGTCACTCTAAATTAATATGAAAGAAGTACTCCTTTAAATTTTTTTCTCTTTCAATGACCCCCCACCCCCGCCCCTTTCTATATGGGCTTCTGTTTTCTTCCCCTCCACCCTCTTCATTTGCTGCTTCCCCTCAAGGTACAACTGTTCCCTGTAGCCACATTCTATGAGTCAGACTTCTGGCTTTATGTCTGACTAATAACATTTCCATTAGGAAGTAACTTCCCCCTTCATTTTGTTTTGTTTTCTCGCTCTTAAAGGTGACCACATGAACACAAGTATCTCAAGTAATGATACACAAACCAGAGCCACTGCCTACAGAGCTCTATTTTCTTCTTAGAGTTCACTAGGTAAGCGATTATAAAGTTTCCTGGGATGCCCCTGGGTTCTATATTATTTCATATTTAGCTTGACTTGGAGCAGGATAGTCATTGTATATGATGAATGGAATCAGAAAAAGGCTTCATTCAGTTAGCAGGCTGAAGTCCTTTCAGTTATTCTGCATCAAAATGTGGTGAGTTATCCGAAATTGAATTAAACGCAATTCAATCTAATCCCTTACCCCAAAGGCACTTGAACCATTGCTTCATGTTCTAAGCTTCTTTCAAAAAAAAAAAAATCACTTGTTAAAGGATTTTAAGTTTTGAATACGATCCCAAAGAAGTATGCAAAAAGAAAAGAAATGTATGAATTCTTTCAGGTTTTGCACTCCTGCTAAATTTGAGCACTTGAAATATTTTTTTTTTCTTTCTCCTCAAGGTAAAGCATATGCTACAAGAAATTCTCCTTTTTCTCTTTGTCAGTCTTCTGATAAAACTGTTACCAGTTTTTTTGATGGGCAGGAGGACTAAAATAGGAATCAGAGAACTTCAATCCTATTTTTTGCCAGTTTCTTCATTAGCTTAACAGCATGTTTTCAGATTCAGCTACCATTCACTAAGCTTTCCATGAACCAGACACATTTTAACATTTAGGACTGTTTTAAAAACAAAATTCAACTAAGCAAACACCAATTCCTGCAGGAGGAAGACTTTCATTGTCTGTTTACTATGGAATAAGAAAGAATCATTCAGGTTCCCTACTATGCACTGTGCAAAAGAGTAAGTTGACCAAAAATGGCAGAAGTATTTACCTTTTCCTTTCTTTTCTACGGAGTGGTCTAAACTACAAGAAGTTTTAGGTTAGGTTGACTTGCTATACTGATACTACAGCTGAAAATAAAAATATTTGAATTGCAAATATTAGTACATTTTAAGTTTATTGTGCTTTCCACTTTTAAGACATTGCAGAAAAATACATGTGCAATACCATTTCTTCAAAGGAAAAGTTTTCATAGTGAGAAGGAAAGCTTAAAGTTTCAAAGTATAGAATAAAGTCTGATACTGTTTTATAGCACAGAATCCTTCAAAATCATTTGGGAATAAACATTATTAAAACTTTCCTGCAATTGTGAGTCAGGGGGAACATGAGTGTTAACTATACTCATAGACGAGTTTGGGGGTGGAGGGTGGGGAATTCCTGCTACTTTATTCTGGGTTGAGATTCTGAAGTAATTCATATTCACAGTAATGATTGCCAAAATACAGGGTCATTTTCCAAGAAATTTATGTTTCTTGCACCTTCTGCTCCAGCTGGTATACTGATTTCACAGTGCTCTGTTCCAAGTCTCAGGCCCAGCTCCTTGCTGATTCTATTCTGTCGTGATCACAAAGGACTGTGGTGCAGGGTCTTCAGGGGTAGAGAGGGAGGAGAAGGGAAGTGAAATTCATCTTAACTTTGAAAAGTCCAATGTTGACCTACATTTTTTTAGGGTGATACTGTCATTTAGACATGTTGATTGACTACAAATCCTCCCTGCTTCTGCTTTTTTTTTTCTCATGTAAGAGAAGACAGGCTGTTTTTGCAATAACTTTTCAAGCTTCTGCCCACACTGGTGGCTCCATTCCATGCCCTAAATCATTGTCTTCATGAGGTTTAAGTAAACCTCCTTCCAATGTTCTTCAAATTCAGTGGCATATTGTAAATCATGCATGCTGGTTTTTTTCAATTGTCTGGGCATTATTTTGAAGATCTTTGGCTATTTCTTATAAAAGCAGCAGATTTGTGGTAAAAGCTTGGCTAGATTTTCTATATCATTTGCCAGATTTTAGATTTTAATCTTAGTTATAGTTAAGTGGATATGCCCTTTCTTGTTTAAGTGATCATTTGATTTAATCAGTTATGATATCGTCCTCCAGGCACTACTTGGGGACTTATAATGGTCTCACAAGAGCTCCTATTGAAGTTCACACTTTTCACTTGATCTTTAAGATCAGCATTATGATACTAAATGTTAGCTTATCCTATCTTCCCTGCTGTGAAATGTCTGCATTCCTTCCAGTGCCACTGTCCCCAACATGAAAGTTATTCTTTCTCTCACACTTTGTCTCACATTGTTTCTACAGCTTCTTAGCATTTTCTCTATCTTCTAGACCAACTCAAGTGTTGCAAATGGGGTCTGTATTCGATTCCAGTTCAGCTCTCTAGTTCTTCCTGTCCTTCCCTTTATTGGTCACATATACTTGGCCACTAACTATATATTGACTTTGGCACCAGACAGACCAAGTTTAGAATACCTGTTCTGTCATTTTTGATGTGTCTTTGTGCACATTATTGTACATGTCTCACTTTCAGTTGGCATCTTCATCTATAAAAAGAATACAGTAATAGGTTGTGATGAAGATTATTTGTATAACATAAGCAATTGTTTAGTTCATATTAAGTACAAAATGTGCTCGTTCCATTCAGTTTTAACCTATACTTTAATTTTTTATTAATTAATTAATTTATTTATTTATTTTTTGTGGCTAAGACCTGGTAAATCCCCTAACAGAAGAGCATTATTTACATTTCTTTTGCAACCTACAAAAAGCTTGTTCTCTATTGAGGCATATAGGATCTGAGAAGGGAAAAATTAAAAACTGGAAACTACATTGACCTGCTCCCAGAAAAACAAATGAATGAAAGATGGTCAAAGCCTGTGGACTCTGAGCTAAGTGCTGCTTTTGGAGAAGAGATCCCTGAGGATGAATGTTAACCCTCATGGGGGAGCATCATGGAACAGTCACATTGCCCCCCTTTCCTCTGTGTGGCTCAGCCACTGACCAGTTGTGTGCACTTGGCACTGTCTCTGTGCTTTACTTTCCTCTTCTGCAAAATAAGGATAATGGTAAATGTACCTACTTTATAGGTGTGTTTTATTAAATGATTACATGCACAGTATATAAATGCCTTACAAGTACTTGCTGATCTTATCATTATATCATTATTGCTGCTACTACTAGAACATGGTAAAAAGATACAGTTATTATCTTGAGAGGCAATGTAACACAGTAGAAAGAAAATAGAGTTCAGATTCAGGTAGACCTGCCTTCTGGAAATCCTTACTTCTTACAAGGTAAGGTCACCCATACGATGAAGAAAATTTTCATACCTTTTTGTGAGAACTGCATTTGATGAAATACTATTATAAAACAATCAGCAAAGTGACTAGTACAAAGAAGGTCCCAAAAATGGAGCTGAAATTATTATGATTATTATCATGATTGTTGTGATATATCACTTAATCTATTATAAAATGGATCATTATCTTACTGATCATCAAGAAAGAAAGTACAGTCAATTACATAATGATGGGCCATCAAGATAAGCTATATTTTGTCCTCAGATAATAAAGATGTAAGGAAAGTGTCTTAAATAGAAGAAAAACACTAGTTTTGTTTAAGGAAGGATCACAACATAGCTGATCTCCTGTGAAGTCTCATGGCTTGGGAGTCGTTTCATGTGAAGAGGTCCTTAAAGGGAAGCCTTTTGTCTTGTCAGGAGTTTCAGGGCCTGAATTCCTGGATTTCTAGTCTGGGTATGTGAGAGCACATCATCCTAATCTTCATAACCACTACAGAAAGTTATTCAGAACTAAGTTTCCTCTTTCTTCGCCAAATATCTGGCCATAACATTTAAACAAAATGCAGTTAAACTAAAGAAAAGTGTCTATGAAATATTTTTATGATTGCTGTTTCTCAGGCTTCTCCAGTTTAAATTCAAGAATAACCCAAACAGAAATTGCAAAGAAGTTTTCTAGTATCAATGCTTCTTTTTAACTTCAACTGCACAGATATTCATTCCATTTCCTGGATGGTCCATGAGAAAATTCTCTCCTTTGTCTTTTTCTGGCTCTAAGACCCTAGGGAATAAATTTAGGTTTTTGGGACATTGCCAGATAGTGATAGATCTACAAAGAAAACAATAAGCAATCTTTTCTATTTGGAAAGACTAAATTCAGAGACTACTGCTCTGACAGGTTACACATAAAATTCACCCTCTCTTCTCTCCAACAGCCCCTTTTCTGATTAGCTTTCCTTTGAAGGTTGACTAAGATGAGTTAGAGTATCTTTTCTCATTCAAATCCAGTGGATGTGGGGGTGTTACAATTTACACACAGAACCGAAAACTTTGCGATGCAAGATTCTAAATCATCACTATCATGGAGTATAGTCTAGTGCCCCTGGCCTCATCAGACACATATTTCTCTCTGTCATAGGGATTTGGAGCCAACTTATTTCAAAGTCTTAGAACACAACTGTTTCCTTTTCATTCCTACACATTCTTCATTCAGTATTAATCTAAGTAGTTTTTTTTTTAAGTTGTATCTTATTTTATTGTCAAGTAACGTTCATTCATACTCCTGTTTCAAAACATATGGTGCTTCTCTTCTAGCCACTCTAGGGAGGAAAGGGTCACTACCAGAGATTAAGAGAGGGATCTCAGAACAGAATTGTGTGTGGTAGAATACTCCTTCTATATTTGCAGTCTTTTTATAATTGTATCTCCTGTTGTTGCCCCCAGCTAATAGGGACCTGGCTGATGTACACAGGAAAATGCCAACTAACCAGCTAAATACTGAAAGAAATGTTTTCCTTCTCACACAGCAGTTAATTCCTAGTGCCTTTTAGATATAAGGTGAGAAAGACCCATGTCACCAAAAAAGGATAATTCTCTCCTTGAGTAAATTTAGAGGTGATTTCTAGTTATAACGTTGCCACCACCTAAAAAGGAAGCATAAAAAATTTCTCATCAAAGCTAATTTGGGGGCCTCCCTGGTGGCGCAAGGAGTTAAGTCTCAACATTTTGATGCTGTTAGCCATGCAGCACGAGTTCGATCCCCAACCAGAGAGCTGATCCACATGGTGCAGCAGACCTCTCCTGTCTCGCTCGCTGCTCCCCTCAGCAGTGTATTTCAGCCCGTCTGCCTGTTCTGCCCCCAACTCTGTTTCTGGTGAATCCTCTCACTCCACTCCACCCCCACCTATGGCCTATACCCCAGCTCTTGTATGCATAAATAAATAAATCTTTAACAACGAAAAAAGCTAATTTGGCCAAAACAAAATAAATTAGAATACAACAGATTAACCAAACACCCTTACTAAGTGTCTTTTGCCTTGTTCTCATTTTATGATCCATAGAGCAAGGACAATCTTAGTTGTACTTGATTCTCCAGCTATTTTAGAACAATGTTTGGAAACTGGTAGGTTCTCAATTAATGTTTATTGATTTGAGAAAAATTAATGAACAAACTCCCTAGTCATCGCTACAAGCACCACAATAAAGAAATATACTTTTTTACTTAACTCTTAGAAATTAAAAAAATTGCTGTAGATCAATGAAAAAACATAAAGAATAAATAAGAAACTTTTACCCAACATCCCACACCCAAAGACAAACACTTTTTAAAAAATATTAGACAATTAGGAATCTTCTTTTTATCCAAATTATGTTTACTGAAATTAAGTTGGTTTACACTGCTGTATATGCTTTGGGGCTATAGGTTCAAACCCCCATAAATGAGTGTTTTCACACCAAGCTCTCAGTCATGTCCCATTGGACACCCTCCTTTCCACACCCATAAGGTCCCCTCCCTCTCTGGTTGCCTTAGTTTTGCAGTCATATATTAAGAATTTATTATTTGTTTGGTTTTTGAATGACCAATGTTATATTTCTCTATATTCCACATGTGAGGGAAGCCATCCAGTGTTTGTCTTTTTCCTTCACACTTATTTTACTTAGTATAATCCTCTCCTCTCTAGTTCCATCCATATTGTCACAAATGGCAAGAGTTGTTCCTTTTTTATAGCTGAATAGTAGTCGTGTGTGTGTGTGTGTGTGTGTGTGTGTGTGTGTGTGTGTTAGTTTGCCATGTTTTTCTGCCACACTCCTCTGTCCATGGGCACTTAGGCAATTTCCATTACTTAGCTATTATTAATAGGGCTGCAATGAACATAGGAGTACATAGGCCCCTTAAAATTAATGATTTTTTATTCTTTAGGTAGATAACTTGGAGAGGAATTGCAAAACAACAAGTATTGGAAAGGATGCAGAGAAAAAGGAAGTCTTGTTCACTGTCAGTGGGAAGACAATCGCTCTTAACATTTCAATTTTTAGAACCTAGTCTCAATTCAGTGTCCAAGATTCTAAAGTCAGTGGGATTTATACAAGCCATACCATAAAATAATCAATAATTCTAACAAAAATACAATGGACTCACATTGTATAACTTTTTTAACTAGAAAACATCCTTTCCTAACTTCAACTCATAAAAAGTGTTACAAGTGGGTTCTCCTAGAAGAAGCATCCCTGAGATGAAGCCAAACACCCAAAAATTTTTGAGTAGTGACAACTAAGAAATTTTTTAAAAAGAGGAAGCAAAATTGGGTAGGAGAGGCAGACCACAATGAAGATTTGACAAAGTTTCCATTAGCCCACTAGGAGTTCTAAAGCAAAGATTGTTCATCCAAAGATCCATGTTTGATGAAAACGGTTAGAACTTTGAATTACACCTTGCTCAGTCACTGGTTGACAGTCTTCCACGAACAGTGTGAACTTGGCTTGAAAGTTGAACAAAGTAAGAACTGGAGGCTAACAACTATCCACACAGCTTGTAGTTCTTGGCAATGGATCTAGGTGAAACCTATTATGTTTTCTTTCAATAGAAGTGTTCTGTGTTTTAAGTTCTTTAATCCAGGGGCCTTCCTGGTGGTGCAGGGGTTAAAATCTCAGTGCTATGAAGCTATACAGAGCCATTGAAGCACAAGTTTGATCCCCAGCCAGGGAGCTTGCCACATGGTGCAGCAGACCTCTCCTGTCTGGCTCACTGCTCCCCTCAGCAGTGTATCTCAGCAGAAGTGCCTGCTCTGCTCCCTACTCTATCTCTGGTGAATCCTCTCCCCCTCTCCCCCAACATACCTCTGGCCTAAACCCCAGCTCTTGTATGCATAAATAAAAATAAATCTTTTAAAAAGAAAGTTCTTTAATCCATGAGGAAATTATTTTTTGGTATGGTATGAGTTAAGTCTCTAAATTGTTCCATCATTCACTAAATAGAATTTTAATATGACCATTTAATGTAACATAGGATATGCTATTGAATAATAGTTTTTGAATATTGGAAGAGTATTTCTCCCTTTGGGTGCTACCCAAAATGTAAGAACTATAGCCATGATGCACTTTTTAAATTAATTTGCATTACTAACAGTTTTCCCTTATTTTCTTAAAGCTAGCACATCAATAAAACAATAAATTAAGTTCTGATTTGCAATAGTGTCCATGGGTGTGAATACTCCCACCATGGCTGATCTCAAGTTTCCAATGTGGTGCCACTCAGCACAGAGATAAGCAATATCACATGATTATATGGCATTTCCTCCATACAGATAAAATAGGTATAAATAACTCTAAGAGCACAGATAATTGTACAATAGGAATTTAGTAAACTAAAGAAAAAACAATTAGTAAGTGATGAACTTTGGGTATTTGTTATCTTTGTTCTTAATAAAATCTGTTTAGTTACAAATTATGCAATTTAATATTTGTGTCTTCATTTAAAAATTGCTTTACAAAATTTTTGAAAATTTGACAGTAGATTCATGAACCAGCTCCATACTATTACAAAGCAGAAATTTAAATGACCTACCTTGGAGAGATGTAAGTCCATATGCACAAGGATTCAGGTACAAGAAAATTCATTGCTGTGTTGTTTATAATTCTGGGGAGTAAGAATGTTTACCTGTTCATAAGTAAAATAATTAATTAACAAACTCAAAGTCATTCATATAATGCACCATTAAATTATAACTAAAAATTAAAAAATCAGTGCCTTATTTAGCAACATAGAGCAATCCCCAAGGGAAACTGAAAATACAGTCATACAGTGTAATACTGTGTAAAAATTTAAAACATGCAAACACATTTTAAATCTCATTTATAAAATTATGTATATATAATTAAAGTGTGAAAATATGTATGAAAATTAAACACAAAATTCAGGTTAGAGTTCCCTCTGGGGAGAGACTGAAGGATGTTAAAGGACTTTAATTGTCTCTGTATGTTGTTTCTTTGGAGAGACGATGAGGTTCTGAGCTATGTAATTATTGAAAAGAGACAATCCAACATTATGTGCCCCTGATAGAAGTACTCAAGATAACTGTAAGATACTCAAGCTAAAAAAAAAAAAAGAAAATTTAGATCAGCTTAACTTCTAGATCCAACTCTTAAATTTGTGGAAACACAGAAGAGAAAAATTTTAAAGGGAGTCACTGGTATGCAATCAATTAAATCTGGAGTGTGGATTTCTTCAACAAATCGACTGTAAGGAAAGAAAGAAAAAAGGCTTAAGGAATCCACAGATGAACAGAGTTAAGAAATTTATCATTAATTGTAACATATGGACATTACTTTGGTTCTGATTCAAACAATAAGTTGTTAAAAACTGAGAAAGAAACAAATAAAGAATACTGAATGGATACTCAAGGATATTCAGAATTACTATTAATTATTTCAGTAAGATAAGTACATTGGGAATTTATTTATTTATTTATTTATTTAACGATTCATCTATTCACGCATTCAAGAGCTGGGATGCAGGCCAGAGGACTGGGGTGGTGAGAGGACCCACCAGAGACAGAGTGGGGAGCAGAACAGGCAGATCAGAAATACACTGCTGAGGGGAGCAGCAGGCAAGATAGGAGAGGTCTGCTGCGCCACATGGGAAGCTCCCCAGCCTGGCATCTAACTCGTGCTGCCAGTGGCCCTGCACAGCTTCACAGTGCTGTGCCCCAACCTGCTGCGCCACCAGGGAGGCCCTGGGAATATATTTAAATAGCCCTAAACGTTTAGATATTGATGCTAAAAAAATGTATAGATGAAGTGATATAACGGCTTAGGACTTGCCTCTAAATATTCTGGGATGATGGGAGAAGTAATAAAAGTATATGTTTCTTCATGTGTTTGAAATATTATTTAAGGTTTCTTAGAGAAGGAAGACAAAAATGGATGCAAACAAGAAAAAATTCTGACAATTAGGTGGTTTAATGTCTATTCTATGTAACTGAGTATCATTGTTTTCTATGTATTTTGGCAAGTTTGAAATATGACATAATTTAAGTTTTTTAAAGATTTAAATTTATATAAATGCCTCCTTGGTATCATAAACATAAAAAATACTCTGACTGTATTTTAAATGCCCTGATCCAGCTTCAATGCAAGGAGAGATAAGCTATCAGCAGAGGACCAGGGCTTCCCACAGCCTGCTGCTCAGACACGCCTGACACTCTTGATTTACCCTCCTACCAGATTCCTGGAGTCCCTCCTCAGAGAGTGGACCACCACTATCTAGTGCCATGAACCAGAACTTAACTCTTGACATCCACTTAAACAAACAAGCCTTAGTTACAGAGCTACACACGGCATAAGTCACTAGATGATCACGGCTAGTTGAAGTTCCTTTCCAACTATTTACACTTTGCTCCCTGCTTAAGGTTGAAGTTACAAGATTACTATACTGAAGACAGTGTCTAGAGTTTAGCATGCCTTGCTTGTGTGTTTGAAGAGGGTTTTTTCATGTTTTATTGTGTTTATGTGTTATCAGGCCACTTCGGCGCTGAGAAGTTTCAAATATTTGAGAGTGATTTAAACATTTCCCGTGCAAATTGCCTGTTCTGCCCTGTGATGCTTGCACACACACATATACACCATTCATAAGAACTTATTAAAGACTATAAGATACTCTCCTGGTAATCACTCATAAGAGGCATAGTGCAGTTAGGTATCTTTAAGATTAAACTAACTGAAGTAAGACATTGCAGGTAAGAAGCAAAGAACAGGGTGTATATTTCCCAAAAACATTGTGCTTTTTTTTAATGTAAAATATTAACCCACAGATATACAGAGGCAGCTAAATGTATCTCCTGTGAGCGGCCAAAAGGCACACAGACCACTGGGCCAGGCTCTGGGGTAAATCATTTACTAGGAAGGCAATATGGTGTTAGTAAGAGCGTGGACTTCGTGACCAAAGTGTTCATGTTCGAATGCCAGCTGCATCATCAGTAGCAAACTGAACTTTGGAAAACTACTAAAACTTCTTGAATCTCAGCTTCTTAAATCTCTTCTTTAAAATGAGAGTAGAAATAGTTGTTTTATAGGTACATTGCATAAAAATTACTTAGGTTAATATATGTAAAGCACCTAAAACAATGTTTAGCTTATATACTCAATACTGCATACACATTAACTATTGTCATTTTATCCTTCAAACAATTAGCAACATTTTGCAAATGAGGTTAAAAAACTTCTTCAAAATTGGAAGGTTAATGATACCAGAATAAGGGCTTGAATTTAGGTTCTATCTAAAGTCTACATCCTTCATGTGTTTGTGAGCACATACCAAACAATAATAAGAAAGCAATGTTTATGACAGGAATGAAATTTAATCTAACACCTATGTGTTAGATTTAGACTTTAGGATATTTTAGAATATGAGAATTGAAAGTGATATAATTGTTCAATTTCTATATTGAGAGATTCCAATCAGAAATTGAAAAAGACTTGGAAGAGAGTTAGGTTGGAGTATCAGATGATTAACATTTTGATATAAACTGTCAGAATATTTAAACTACTTTGCATTTCATTGATTTAATTAATTTATAAGTGGTATTTCATTTATTTCACACACTAATTAATATTAATGGTCCAAGACAAAATATGAAACCATTATGAGTCATAATAATTGCTTTTAAGACATCACAGGAAGGATGATGTATGGTGAAAGAAGTAACATATTTGAAATTGAATGAGAAAATAATTGCTAAAACTAGTCAAATTTAAAAGGATAACAGGGGACCATGGAGATGGATCACGGGTGAATTGGTGGTGGGCTGCCCAAGGGGAATACAAAATGTAAAAGACACAAACAACAATAAAAAAATGGAAAAAAAAATAAAAAAAATAAAAGGATAACAAAATTGTTGTTTTACATATTGCTATGGGTTGAACTGCTTCCCAAATACCCAATACCTGTGAACATGATCTCATTTGGAAATAGATGAGGTCATGCTGAATTGGCATGGACCTTAACCCAAATGACTAACGCCCTTTCAAGAAAAGGAAACATAATGAAAGACATAGAAAAACACCACATGGTGACAAAGAAAGAAATTGGGGAGGGATGTGCCACAGCCAAGGAACACCAAAGATTTCAGGCAACCACCTGGACCTGGGTGCCGCAACATGTGCTCTTTCAGACCCTTCAGCAGAAACCAAACCTGCCTGTACCTATGCTCTGGACTTCTAACCTCCAGAACTCTATTGGCTAGAATATGTTTCTTCTGTTTTAAGCCATTAGGTTTATGACACTTTATTAGCATCTTCTTGGGAAACTAATATACATGCGTTGGTTAATTTATATCAACAAATGCTCAGTGATCTTTATAGAAACATTTCTGTGCTGAACATCCTCTTCTTTAACACATAACTTTTAGGTGTTTTCATTGAAGTGTGTCAAAATAGTTTAAACACATAAAGATATACACACACATAAAAATTGTATTCTAAAACCTAACAAGTGACAGATGTATGATTTGGCATTTAACATATTAAACATGCATCACTTATCAAATAAAATATGCTGATAATCACAAACAACATCTTTCAAAAGACCAAAAAAAACAAAAAAAACAAAAACCAAACCCAAAAACCTGCTGAGAGAAAAGATGTAATTACTTGACAATGACTTTTGAACCAGAGGCTTTAACTTAACTACAACAGCAAGGGAAACAAAAGCAAAAAAAAAAAAAAAAAAAAAAAAAAAAAGAAAAAAAAAAAAAAAAAAAAAGAAAGAAATGGAACTACATCTAACTAAAAAGCTTCTGCACAGCAAAGAAACTAATAGAATGCCTACCAAATGGGAGAAATATTTACAAGTGAGGGAGGTGTGAAGAGGGAAGGAGGAAGCTCAATGGACTCTGGTGGTGGGTGTGGTGTGGTATATATATTTGGAGAGATGTGAATCTATGCCCCTAAAACATAGGTGTTTGGTACCTCCATAAGTAAATAACTAAACTAAACTAAAATAAATAGACTTTAAATACACTTATTTTTTTAAATGTTCAAAATATAAATATATGTTGAAGGAATAGCTTGAACCTAAAGGGTAAAGATTTTATCAAATTATTTTCTATAGAACATTGTCTTAAACTCTTTAACCAATCATTTGATAGGTTGTTGACATTTTGCTTGCAGCCTGGGACAAAAAGAAAGGAAAATAAACTATGTGATCTTAAGCAGCATCGCTTAGATTTGATTGCTACTTTGCTTCCTGTGTCCACTGCACCAAAGCTATACCCAGAGCTTCTTTAAATATAAGTAAACAAATACAAAAAGTATTATTTGTTTATATGCATCACTCACAGATGCATATGGGTATTTGCAGTGAATATGAATGTGTAAAATAAATGACTAAATATAAAAAGTATACTTCTGAAATTTGTTTTAGTCTTGCTTTTATATTTGCACTGTTTTGCTTCAAATCAATTCTTTAGTTCTCTTTCAATGAGCTAGTGATAGAATAATTCTATGATTTTCAATAGAGAAATGGAGAACTCATAATAACAGAGGGTAAGCATTTTTCAAAGTATCTTAGGGACTTGAACCCAATTATAAGCATGGAGATACTGGGTTCAGACATTCTAGAGAGCAGCAGGCTACAAATCTAATATCTGCACAACCTGGTTTTTAGTAAATATTGCAATCTCAGGTCAAAACAGGCATATATATCTCCTGTGCAATTGAAGACAATAGGTATTTAACCTGCTAAGTATATTCTGCTATTAAAAAAATGTTATGAAGGAAACATGCCATTTGCAGCAGCATGGATGGAGCTAGAAGGGATTATGCTCAGCAAAATAAGCCAGAAGGAACAAGAAAAATATCTGATGTTTTCACTTATAGGAAGAATATAGGGGAACAAAATAAAAGATCAGGTAAAAGAATAATAATACCAAATAATAAAAAAAATAGCAGGCAACTATAAATCAGAGGCATTCTCAAGGGAGGGAGAGGCAGAGGTATCAAAACAGGGGAGGAAAGAGCACAAGGGACTATGGTGAAGGTGCACAGGTGAATTGGTGGTGGGAATTTTATGGGGATTAAACCTGAGAGGGAAAAGTATACATAGACAAAAATGAACAGTGATGTAAAAAAAAAAAAATATATATATATATATATATATATAAATTTTTAAACCCACATACATATGGACAATTAATCTTTGATAAAGATGCAAAGAATATTCAGTGGAACAAGGACAGTTTGTTCAGCAAATGGTGCTGGGAAAACTGGATGACCATACGCAGAAAATGAAACTAGACTACTACCTCACACCCATGCACGAAAATCAATTCAAAATGGATAAGAGACTTGGACATAAAACCTGAAACCAAAAAATACATAGAAGAAAACATAGGTAAAACAATACATGACATCCACCTTAGTAACATTTTTAAAGACACATCCCCCAAAGCAAGGGCAGTGAAGTAAAAGATTAATAGCTGGGATTACGTCAAACTAAAAAGTTTCTGTACAGCAAAAGAAACATTAAGCAAAGAAACATTAAGCAAAGAAACAGCCTATAGACTGGGGAAAAAAATTTGCAGTCCATACAACAGACAAGGGACTGATCACAAAAATCTACAAAGAACTCACATGACTGAACAAAAACAAAGCAAAAAATCCAGTCAAAAAATGGGCAGAAGAACTTAAAAGACACTTCTCCAAAGAAGAAATGCAAATGGCCAATAGGCATATGAACAATGCTCAACATCCCTCATAATCAGGGAAATGCAAATAAAAACCACAATGAGATACCACCTTACACCAGCAAGAATGGTACGTATTAAAAAAACAGGGAACAACAAATGTTGGCAAGGATGTGGAGAAAAAGGAACTCTTCTACACTGCTGGTGGGAATGCAAACTGGTCCAACCACTGTGGAAAGCTGTATGGTGGTTCCTCAAATTGCTAAAAATGGAGCCTCCATATGACCCAGTAATACCACTTCTGGGAATCTACCCAAAGGACAAAAAAACATTAATCCAAAAGGATACATGCACCCGTATGTTTATTGCAGCGTTGTTAACAACAACTAAAATATGGAAACAACCCAGATGCTCAAAAATAGATGACTGGATCAAGAAGATGTGGTATATATACAGAATGGAATACTAGTCGGCATTCAAAAAAGATAAACATATGCAATTCGCAGCAATATGGATGGAGCTAGAAGGGATAATGCTCAACGAAATAAGCCAGAAGGAAAGAGAAAAATATCGAATGGTTTCACTTATAACAGGAATATAGGTGAACCAAACAAGAAAGAGACATCCAGCAAGGGAGGGGGAGTATAAGGGCTCAAAAAGGAGTAGAAAAGAGCACAAGGGACTATGGTGATGGTTAACGGGTGAATTGGTGGTGGGTAACCTATGGGGAATACACAATAATGTAAAAAATATGAATAATAATTTAAAAAATGATATGAAGAAATGATCCTGAATGATATGTAAATGAAATGTGAAATGATATGTAAAAAGAAATGATATGTAAATGATCCTTCTGCAACAACAATGAAAAATTTTAAATGCAATGGGCTTTTTTGGTTTCTTCTACTAAAAGAAATTAAGCAATGTTAAATAGATTAAAAATATACAGTAAATGCTAAAAAATTCTCATAACATTGGCACACAATTAATTTAACCTCTCACTCCATAGCATTTGCATCAGATTTACTTGGTGAATGTTTAAAAATACACATAAAAGCAGTCCCCTTTCTTAACAACACTGATTTTACAAACAACTGACACATCCTGGTGGGTCCTCCAGGAAGCAGATGCTGACAGGGAGTTCACTGAGGAATTAGGTGCATGAAATAAAAGGAGGAGACTGGATTTGAGCAGGAAAGTCTTCAGAACATGATGCTGCAAGTCTTCAGAACTGATGCCTATGAACAGAAAGAAAATTAGACATGGAGAACCTCAAAACAGGAGGCAGATCTGACAAAGTCTCAGCCAAGCCATCAGCGAGCTGGGAGAAAATATTGCTTTGTTAGAGGAGTCCCATGTTGGTGCTCAGCTACCAGCTGGGGGCTGCCCCGGAAGAGCATGGCCCAACCACTGAGGTGAGTCCTAAAGTCCCTGCCACCGGAAGCTGGCAGAGAACAGCGTTCCTTCTGGCTGAATCATCTTTTGTTTCCAAAGGCCAATCCTGGCAGCACATGGCTCCTGCACATGTCAAATTTTATGGGTTTTCTCCCCACTACACTTGGTCTCTTGCCTCTCCTTTCCGTGCATGCCCTTTCCAGACCCAGCTCAATATTCTTTCTCGCCACAGCCCTCTGCAATGTTGCCACTGCTAATGTCTTCTGAAGAGATCCCACTCTAAGTGCTCCCAGCCTCTCCCAACCCCACTCATTCATTTATGCATCCAGACGGACTGAAGCTCAGGAGAGGCTCTCAAGAATTAGAACCAGTACTACAGTCAACCACTTATGGCTTAAAAGACCTTTTCCAGATGGTCTAACAAGGCTCTTCAAGTAAAGATAAAGATCATGCTCTGAACAAGTAGCAAACAATTTCCACCCATTTCCACCCTACCCACTTGCAGCCCGGGATAGAGAACTTTTTGTTTCCTACATTATTTTTTTGTTTTCACATGTATCTATGTGTTTCTGCACCAAAATAACTCCATATTTTCAAATGAATTGTCAGCTTTCTATTTTTGCAAGATGAGTTCTGACCTGAACTAATAACTACAGTGTTTTACTTCTTATGCAAGTGAGTCAGTCAGACTTTGCTCTCTCCATTCCTCTGACCATGTCAGAGAAGAAATGCTTACTTCAGCCTTTATGTAGTAGTAAATTGATAGCAGAGTAAATTATCTCATGGTGACAGAATCAAGATTTCCATAGCCTACTATTGATTAACAATCTGGCTTGTAAAATCAAGTCATATTTTCAAAATCTCCTGTAGATGTACCTACTTTCTCCTAGCTTTTAAACTACAGCTAGGGGAGCACTAGGACATCCTATTTTTTCTAGTTATTCTGAAAATAATCCTCATTTCAACTCATTTGCTGAGGCAGGGGTTGCAAACTCAGAGGCTCATGAAGACCGGGTAACTACTGTAAATTAAAGCAGACAGTGGGACGTGGGCATGTGACGAACTAGAACACACAGGCATAGTCTAAAGGTTGCTGCTCTTGCTCAACTGCAGTTCATTTATCTATTAGGAATGTAGACCCAGAGTGGGCAACTTAGAATTTTCAAAGACTAAAACAAAAATATGGAATTCTTATGTGGCAATAAGAAGGCAATTTGGCAATCCATCAAATTACAAAACGTGCATACTGTCAGTGTGATCAACAGAAAAACCTATCAAGTACATAATAATATAAGTAAAATTGAATTTATTTGTAGTAGTGACAGTCTGGGGGAGGAGATAAAGGGGTCCTCAAAAAAAGGATTGAGCAAACAAATTGGGTACACCCACAATATGGTGTGAAACACGCAAACATGTTGAGCAAACATTTAAAATTTTCTTTTTCCTTTCCTTCTATCAGGCCACCCTTTTTCTAGAGTGAAAGGCACAGCTAAGATTCACTCATTAAAGTATCTGTTATATATAGAAATATAGATCTATAGATCTACAGATCTATATATAATGTTCTCTCTACTGATTTCCTTTGAGGAAGCTTATTACTTAGTTTTGTAAATGTAAGGCAAGAAACCCCTACCTTAGGAAAGGTGTAACAGGATCTTTGTTTGATTAGGCAAAGCTGCCCTTCCCTTTGGTACAAAGAAAAACAATTTGCATTTAATGTCTCCAGAAGAAATGACCTGTACACCAAATTCTCCCTGAGGTTCAAAGTCTACAAAGTTTGTGAGGAAAACAGTTGAGTTGCTCCCAAGGCCCAGTGTGAAGCAGAGTAGTAAAGTCCTGGAAATAAAATTACCTGAGGGATCAAAGAAAGAACACAGGTTAAAACAGCTCCAGTACTGAGCTGAATCTTTAGTCCCAGGGGAACTGATTTTGGGTAGAAACTCAGTGAGTCACTAAAAGCCAGACCTTGTGATCCCAGGCAAGCTGTTCTTCCCCTAGGGAATCGCTTTACCTCCCAGGGCCACTCTAGGGAGATGGCTTTGCTCCAGCATCTGACAGTTGGTCAAAGCCTTGCTTGGGGGCTGCTAGAGGGAGAAGGAGCCCAATGATCTAGGGTAAAGGATTGTGACTGCTTTGATGTTGGGGGCGTTGTGTTAACATATGTCTGAGGAGATGAGCACCTACTCCCCTAAGTCACTTACAGTGTTGTAACCCAGTGTTACATCAATAGAAGAAATGACCTGTATACCAAATTTTTCTCCCTGAGATTCAAAGTCTACAAAATTTGTGGGGAAAACAATCAATCAATTAAGTGAAAAACAAGCAAACAAAAAACCT
Source organism: Scalopus aquaticus (assembly GCA_004024925.1). NCBI lineage: Eukaryota > Metazoa > Chordata > Mammalia > Eulipotyphla > Talpidae > Scalopus > Scalopus aquaticus. The sequence goes on from PVIJ01007820.1 coordinate 62,538, forward strand.
TGCTTGGATTCTTCATGCTGTGGGCTAGCCCTTCAAAGATGACCCAGTTATAGAGAAAAATATCTATTGGCTAGGATATTTGGAGACATTTAAAAGAAACCACTGAGCATTTGAGCTGAGTCCACCATTAGTGATTCTAAAAAAGAATATTTTAGCTTTACATTGTTCATAAAGTTTGACTAAAATAAGGGAACAGCACCATGATAAATTTAATTCAATAAATGTAAGATAGTAATTGAGTTTGCAATTTGCAAATCAGGGCTACAATTGGGTAAAAATAGGGCAGACAAAGATTGGTCCTTTGGCCTCAGGGAACTTACTATCCAGAACTGGCTGACAGGGATGTAGCCATTGGTCACGTGGAGCTGCTTAATTCAAAGGAAATTAAATATAAGATGCAGTAGTTCATTAACAACAACCACATTTCAAGTGATCTGAAGTCAAATTTCCATCATCGCTGAAAGTTCTGTTGAACAGCACCAGTACAGAGTAGGGGTTGGCGGTGCTTTTCAGCTCTCAGTCGCAAGTACACAAATATGCAGTTGTAGCTTAAAAACGACCATGACAATAAGCAAATAAATGGACATGGCCGTGTCCCAATAAAACGTTATTTACAAAAATAGGGCCTCCCTGGTGGCGCAGCGGTTGAGCGCTGCGCTGTGGAGCTGTTGGCAGTGGCGACACGAGTTCGACCCCCGGCCAGGGGAGAATCCCACATGGCGCGGCAGACCTCTCCTGCCTTGCCTGCTGCTTCCCTCAGCAGCGTATTTCTGATCTGCCTGTTCTGCTCCCCACTCTGTCTCTGGTGAACCCTCTCGCCGCCCCACGCCTCTGGCCTGTACCCCAGCTTGTATGTATAAATAAATAAATCTTTAAAAAAAACAAAAAATGTTATTTACAAAAATAGAAAAGAAAATAGGTAACAGACCAGATTTTTCCGGTGGGTTATAGTCCTGTATAAGGCTGTAACACTGAAATAGAGAGAAATTACCTATCTATGGAAATTCAGACAATGTTTATTGGGCACGTTATCTCTAATAGTAAATGATGTTGTTTTAAGCCACTGACCTGGATGACTTGTTTATAGCAATAGATAATGTTACATCTCTAATATCTTATGTAAACAACTTTCTGAACGCCAACATGTAGTGTATTTACCCCTTTCAGTGTTCAAAATCCTCTATGGAGCCTTTATCAACTTCTCCATGCAGATCTGCAATCTCTCCCTCTAATGGCCATAAACATTTTAATCTCTCTGTTACCTCAGGTTGAACTCTAAGCATTTGTTAAGCAGAGAAGTAAGCTAGTCAGGAACAGAGTTACGAGTTTATGACTCATCTTTGAATCCCCAGCTCCTAACAAACATGTTTGTTGGTATAGCCAAGACTGATATTGTAGACAGTTCTTCAGAGCCTACATATTTAGCATATTAAAGAAGTTTTATGTACTAGGTATTTCATCCTATTTGTCTAGTCATTGTTTACATCCTTACAATAGTGCTATAGCTCAATATATTATCTGTCCAAAGATTCACTAAAGCTATGAGTTTCTACCGATATGTCTGAGACATTTAAATTCTCAGCCTTTTCATAAATGTCAAAATCTCAAGCCAGATCAAAGTTACTCTTTTTGTGCATATATGTTTTATCTAAAATAAAGTGTCTACTCCTTTTATGAAGTGGCATGATTTACAATGTGGCATTAGCTGAAAGACAGTGGTGTTTTCACCTACAGCTACTGTGAATATATTTTTAAGTGAAAATAATTTGCATACTAAATTTGCATTTTATGGCCAAGAGTTGTAACTGAAAACAAGGGAATTGCATACATAGAAAATGAAAGAATATTTATTGTTTAAATGAAAGAATATTTAAAAGCAACCAGAATATTAGACCATAAAACATTAGTGAATTAAAAACAGTACAGGTAAATGACTTCATCTTTGACTGGGGAGGAAACCAGTCTGTTTAAAGGAATTGCATTGTTAAAAGTCTAGATAAATAACCAGGTTTTTTATTATTGAGCACTTGAACTAACAACTACTGTCCTAAAGCTATAGTTGTTCTTAAAATGGATGAAATTCTGTTAAAGTTTGATATCACTTTTAACTCTTTAATTACAAGTTAAAAATAAATCAGAAAAAAAGCAAGAAAGATGATTTAACTTATATTGTAAGAAATGCATTTTTTACACACAGTTATCATTTCAAAACAGATAGAAAAACCACACACACACACACACACACACACACAATCATCTGAAGTTTCCTAATCAGCAGCAGTGAGGTAGTCTGCATGATAAGATCCCCCTGAGTTCCTCTAAGGGAAAGTGACTTTACCTGAAGCAATCTTTCCTTTCGCTAATAAAACTTGTCTCTCCTATTTCTGCCTACAAATACCTGCCATTTTGTGTTAGCCCTTGCTTTACATAATTGAATGCTGCCTGATTTGTTCATGACTTGTTTAATAAAGACAATTAGATCTTGAAATTTGTGGGGTTGTTTTGTTTTTTTTTTTTTTTCACAGTTTGGTGGCAGTAGTCTGATTTGAAATGAACTTCCAGGGGCAATCAGAGACAAGGAGAAACATAGGCAGCTATGATGCCCTTGAACCTTGTTGAGTTCTGTGTCTTTTTTTTTTTTAAAAGATTTATTTATTTATGCATACAAGCTGGAGTACAGGCCAGAGGCGTGGGGCGGCGAGAGGGTTCACCGGAAACAGAGTGGGGAGCAGAACAGGCAGATGCACGAAAAACACTGCTGAGGGGAGCAGCGGGCGAGGCAGGAGAGGTCCGCTGCGCCATGTGGGAATCTCCCCAGCCTGGTGTCGAACTCGTGTCACCACAGCTGCCGACAGCTCCACAGCGCAGCGACCAATTGCTGTGCCACCAGGGAGACCCTGAGTTCTGTGTCTTTCTTGTCATTTCTGAGAACCATGGGTAAGGTCCTCTCAGTTCAATCTCATCTTTTTGTCTCAAATTCCCAATCTAATTTGCTTTTCTAACCAGGTTGTAGTGAGTAGGCCCCTAACCCTTGAATTTAGTCAACCATTCCATACAATTCCAAATTGGAGATCTCCTCTCCATTTCTCAGGTTCTGTGTAAGAACTGTGGGTGAAAACTGTGAGTATCCTTCCCTTCCCCATTTCTTTCCTATAGTCTCTTTTACTGGGATCTGGTGGTTTAGTCCATACGGAGAATTGTTGGGGATTCCAGCTGGACTTGGACTGGATCCATCTTTAAAACTGGATTGCAGTCTAGGGTGTAGCTCAGGTTGGACAGAGACTGAAGTAGACTGTACTAATTCCATGGTAGCCAAATATTTGGGGTCAGACTGGGTCTGTTTTTGTTAGCATTAATAGGTGAATCCCAATACTTGATTTTGTCCCAGATTCTGGGTTAGAACTGTGGGTCAGTACTGCAGTGTCGATTGTTGGGAATCCTTCCACAGATTTTATTTCGGGAACTTTGATGGAAGCTGCAGTTCTCAGTTTACTTGCAATCACCCTGCAGATCCTGATCTTTGAGGTCTGATGTTCAATCCTGTCCAGCTCCCTAGATGGTTACTATTGGAGTCCAGAGTTCCATTCTTTGGATATTGTTGGTTATGTGCACATGAGATAAAGGCAAAGAGATTAAGTAGTGTTTAGGAATTAATGTGGCTCCAAGAAAAATAAAAATTCCAACCAAAAGAAATGGGCTCCTTTGTGTCTGAAGAGTGGAACACCTTCTGTTTCAGAACCATAGCTCAGGAAGCTCAGCTATCAAAAAAATGGCAATACCTGGCTGAAAATTACCTCGAATGACATTAGCTGTTACAGGGAACATTCCAGTAAGGCAAGATTGTTTATCTAGGGCCTCTCTGGTGGTGCAATGGGTTAAGTGCAGCACTATGAAGCTATCCAGAGCCACTGCAGCATGAGTTCGATACCCAGCCAGAGAGATTCCCAGATGGTGCAGCAGATCTCTCCTGTCTCACCCGCAGCTCCTCTCAGTAGTGTACTTCAATAGATGTGCCTGTTCTGCTCCCCACTCTGTCTCTGGTGAATCCTCTCACCACCTCACACCTCTGGTCTACACCCCAGCTTGTATGTGGAAATAAATAAATCTTAAAAAAAAGATTGTTTATCTAAGAGGTGCACTTGAAACAAAGGCTTCCTATATTATTGAAATATTCCATGAAATTAAAAATATAAGAGGTACTTAAAAAAAAAAAAGACCATCTGAATTGACTCCTGATGTCCTTCCATATTCTTTTCTTCCCCCTGCATCCTCAGGTTTTACTCATTTTTTGTCTGAATTGTCTTTCCATTTTGTGGAGACCTCATGACATAAACCAAAGCCCATAAGGTCAGTGGCTTTACAGATGGTCTCATGTGGGCCCCTCCCAGAATTCAAGGATTCTCTAGTAAACTGCTATAAGGAATTCCCTTTAATAGCCAAGGAAAAACTAAAATGAAAATTAACAGATAACCTTTCCAAAGTCCAGTGGATATCATCAGAGCCACCTTCTCCTCTTTAAATCCCACTCTGAGCTTATAAATGGGACCATGGAGATGGATCACGGGTGAATTGGTGGTGGGCTACCCAAGGGGCATACAAACTGTAAAAGACATAAATAACAATAAAAATATATATTAAAAAAAAAAGTTGACAGAATGTAAAAAAAAAAAAAAAAAATGGGATCCTGGAAAAACTGGCAGAAGCAGCTCTTCGGAATTACCAGAGCCAGCCCTCTGAGGCCTCTGCCTCTAACACTCAGTAGAAAGAGGCCTGCTTATTTTGTGTCCAGAGAGTTTGATTTGGTAACTGTCACTTTGGGTGCTTCAAAAGATGGCATGACAGAAATGTGGGTAGGTTGCAGTTAGGTTCCATTGCCAGCTGACCAGAATCATGCAAGTCCTACTTTAGGGAGATCTCAAGATTTTAGATCTTGAGCAAATGATAGCTTTTATCTCCTTCTTGGGAAATGCTTCAGAGTTCAAGGAGCCATTTAATACCATTAGACATACTCATTGTTCCAGCTAAAAGAGAAATCATTTGAAAATTGAACTAATGAAAATTCTTAAGTGTTCTTTCCAATGGTTCATCTTAAGAGATATTTTTTCCTATTTTCATGAAGATAAGACCTAAAGTAAAGAAGGCAACCCCTGCCCATCCCAAAGTCTAAGCCAAAGCGAAGTGTTGAAGACCAAGAAGGCAGTGCTGAAATGTGCTCACAACCACAAGAAAAAGAAGACCCGCACCTTCCAGATGCCCAAGACACTGTGACGCTGAAGGCACCCCACATGTCCTCAGAAGAGCACCCCCAGGAGAAATAAGCTTGACCCCTCTGCCATCATCGAGTTCCCCCGATCACTGAGTCTGCCATGAGGAAGACAGAAGACAACACACTTGTGTTTATGGCGGATGTCAAGGCCAGGTAACATCAGCCCCAACAGGCTGTGAAGAAGCGCTATGGCACTGACGTGGCCAAGGTCAACACCTCCTCAGACCTGATGGAGAAAAGGCCCGTGTTCGACTGGCTTCTGACAGTGATGCTTTGGATGTTGCCAAAAAAACTGGAATTAATCTAAGTTGAATCTAGCTGGCAAATTCTAATTTTTTCACTACTAAAAAAAAAAGAGATGTCTGTTTTCGCTGATTTATATGTTGTACGCATCATCCATGATGTTTTATACGTGTGTGTGTGTGTGTGTATACACACACATATATAATATTTTGTCTCCAAGTAATATACTCAAAAATGTATTCTTGATTGATCCAAGATGCAAGCACCTGACATAAATTAAATTTTCCTAAAGCCTACAAATTTTTATCAACAGTAAGAAAAATTGTTAGTTTTTTTGTTGTTGTTGTTAGTGAAATTACTGGTAAATGATATTTAAAATCTGTTGGTTTGATAAAATAGGCATGTTTTTAGAATTGACAGACATGCAACCTTATTTTACCTGAGTTTATTAATGAAATGAGTTCATCTTAGCCCTACAATTACAAAATCTGTCAGCAAGAAAATCAACTAAGATTTAAATAGATGCAGACGTGACAAAGATTTTTAGATAAACTCTATGCTTTTGGGGGCCTCCCTGGTGGCGCAAGGGGTTAAGTCTCAGCACTATGAATCTATCAGTAGCCACTGCAGCAGAGATCAATCTCTGGTCAGGGAGCTTCCCACATGGTGCCACAGACCTCTCCTGCCTTGCCCGCTGCTCCCCTCAGCAGTGTACTTCAATCGATCTGCCTGTTCTGCTCCCCACTCTGTCTCTGGTGAATCCTCTCACCGCCCCCCACCCCACACACCTCTGGCCTACACCCCAGCTCTTGTATGCATTAATAACTAAGTCTTTAAAACACATTTTTAAAAAAGAATTATGATTTTAATCATTGAAATAATTTTTAAAAGTAGTTGGTTTTTTTTTCTAAGTCAAGATAAATGATGGAAATTCACTGAGCATCCAGACCATTTCCAAATAAGATAAAATTTTAAAACTTTAATTCCTAAACATAGTTAAATTTACTTCTGGCTTTTTATTACAGAGGAACTAAAAATATTTGGGTGTTATGCCAATCTAAAAAATACTGTGTAACAGACAATTCACTGTTTCTTACTTCTCAGTTTTCACTGGGAATTGAGGTTTCTAAGGATTAAGAATTTTAATTAATACATGTAATTAAAGCTACTAGAGACAATAAGGGAAAAGAAAGAAATTTTGTTCTTAAGTGATATTGGTTATTGAAAGGACAGGACACAATCCAAATGGAAAAGGGAAAGTTATAGAGCTTTATGGAAGAAAATTCAGGAAAGAAACTGTGCGTGACAAAGTCAGGTAAGACTTAATAAATCTGTTATAACATTTTAAAAAATAAGTTTTAATGCCACTATTGTACTTATACAAAACTAAAACCCTCAATTTTCTTTTACCTGTCAAATGGACAAAGTTGTATGCTCCGGATAAGAAATTGTGGAAGGTAAGTTTTTTCTTACCTGTTACCTACCCAGTCTAGAAGGAAATAATATAGTATGTTATCAAAATAATTTCATGTGTTTTGTGTCATTTTAAAAGTTCAGTTTGTTTGTAGCCATGTAAGCATCTGTATTTATTTGTTTCTGAAAAACTTTGTTACATTGGTTAAATAGAACAGTAAGTATTGTTTCATAATGATTTGTGAAACTTTGTCAAGTATCTAAAACTTTTTAATATTTTTGACAAACTTTCCAGAATTAAGTTATAAATGAAGTCTTTTGACCAAAAACTAACAGAATTTCCACAAACTCTGGAACTCCTCAGAAGATAGGTTCTCTCTCCTTATAAAAAAAAAAAGAATGATTAAAATGATTAGGCTTATTTTTTATGTTAAATTACATAGGAACATTATCAAGTAAGAAACATTATTGTCTTCTTTACATTGTATTTTTATATGCATATGTGTTCCAGAAATAGTGTGAATTTCCTAGAAGTCTGATAGGTCCTGGAATAATGTTATTGCAGTAATTCTAATTATTATCTTGAAATGTTGTATGTCATAGAAACAACCAAATTCTCTTGTCAATTACATTAGAAGGAATTTTCATGAGAGCTTTAACCTCGGCCATTTTTAAGCCCTTTGTTGTTTTCAAACAGTTATTATTTTGTAAAGCTGTTCCCACAAGAACACTTCACCTTCAAGGAGATTCATGGAAAGGACTTTGAGAAGTAGTTTTCTAATGAATAACTCTAAGATCATAAAACTGGACTGTATTTAAGAAGAGCTTGTCTCTTAACTGTGACAACAATTTGATAAATTATATTAGGTTCTAATTCTGTTGCCTTTGTGGTTTTGTTATATAATCCTATATGGGACTGAATCCTGAATTCTTCTACTTTCCTCAAAAATCTGGCTACAACTCTCCAAACTAATGTTCTCAATGTTCCTACACTCCTAATTTAGAATCACTGAGAACAAAATGACTGCCCTTGAGTTCCTTGAAAGGAAGTAAGTCTGTCTCTTCTCTTAACCCACAAAGCAGTCAAGCTTCAGAGACTCCAAAGTTTCGGTCCATATTTCATGGCTTCCACCTGACATCTGATTCTGCATAGATGCTGACACCTGCAAATCAAACTGATGAAGAAAAAAGTAGCTGTTCATGTGGACAGCTTCTGCCTAAGAAGCTGCCTAAGAAGGGATGATTTTACTCTTCCCTTCCCTCTTTCTTTATACAATGGCCTGGTAAGAGAAAGCCTTCATCTGTATCCTTAGACCATTGCTAAACTCAGACTGTTGGATTTTCCAGTAGGCTAATTCTGTAGTTTTCCTATCACAACTTCCTGGTTTCCAATACTTCTGTTTCTCTGGAACAAACTCAATCAATCTCTACAGAGTAGACTCCCTAACCCTGAGGGTCCATTTGCCTGTCTCAGAAATTCCCTCAGTTCTATACAGAGAAAGGGACACAAGGCAGGGGTACACAGAGTAAATACCGTGTAAGCCACAGACCCTGAAATTTTACAGGCTCCATGGGGGTGACTACTCCCTAAGTCTTGCAGTATTACAGAATCTAATGCTAAGCCAATATCTATGCAGCAAAAGTCCTTAGACTCTCTGGCCAAATTTGTTATAGACCTTGATTGTCCTTTAGTTAAGCAAGGAGGTGTCTGTTTTATAAACTACATCATGGGCTGTACCTGGATAACACTTCTGGAAGTTGAAACTCAGTTATATAAGATCACAGGAGTAAGCCAGTTGGGTGAAAGGATGAGTCCTTTTGCAGGGTCTTTCTTTGGTTTGGGGTCCTGGGGATTCTGACTCTGAAGCAGACTTCAAGAATGGGAATTATCCTGTTTACAGTTTTAATGGTCCCCCTGGTACATTGAATTTCTCAAAAGCTGTCAATGCATGTTAGCAGTTACTGACCACAAAGCAAAAGTTCTATCTGAGATGGAAACTCCAGAGTGAGGAGAAGGACTGGCTTAAAGAATGCGAAACTGAAGTCATGATCTAAATGACCTGTGAACATCACAGGAAATAGGTGAAAACTGAGAAGCCATAGCTTCTGGTGCTGATGCTTAAATTTTGATCAAAACACAGACTGAGGGCATGATAAAGATGGGAGAACTGTTAAAAATAGAAGGAAAAAAACAGGCCCAAGGAAGGATTGACTCCTCTTTGAATAAAGCCAATTAGATCTCTGATAAATTTGTGTGTTTTAAATTTGTGTGTTTTGTGTCTCTAAAACTATCTGCCTTAAAGAACTAGACAATGCTTGGTAAAAACCTTTTGATTTTGGGAGCAACACATACCATGCTTAACATAGTATTTCCATCCATTTATCAGATTTACCCAAAGGTAAATGTTTTTAATGTGTCCCAGAGCAAATAAAAACTTAACGTGAACATAATGTCAGGGACCTTATTATCCAGCATCTTAAATTGTATCGTGTCTATGACTAGTTGTGATGCTTTTTGTCAAACACAGGAGCAAAAATTTAAGGTTGTCTCCCAAGGACTTGGTGCAAAGCCACATATTTTTAGCAACAACACACCTCATTTGAGAAACAGCTCTTGTCTTGGTCTGTCCTTGACAGATAATGAAAGCCTGACTTTGGAACAACAGGTAACCCACATGACCCCTCTGCTATTTCACAAACCAGGGGGTTATCTGACTTCCTACTTGTGGAACCCGGGCATACCGACTGGCATGCCATTATTCAAATGGAAATGAAATAAATGGATCCAGCCCCTGAAAGTAAACTGCACTAACAACTGATCATCATTCTCAATTTATTCTGCTATCCCTTCTTCAATCTCCATTTTTATCTCAAGGGGAGTTTCTTCTTCTTAATTGACCAGGAGGGAAAAAGTTCAAGCCTTATTTATAGGTATCATTGTATAATTTGCTGGCATTGCGCAGAAATTGATAGCTGAAGCTTTACAGTCCCACCCTGGGTTGACCCTTTTAGAAGCATGGGTGGGAGAGTGGAAAGACAAATCCTTCCAATGGTTTATCTTGTTTACTTGCCTTAAAGGAGAGGCAGCCTGTGGCAAGTATTCAGCTTTTCTTTAACTGAGGAATCCTGTCCCTCCAGTGCTCTGTGGAGGGATGGGACCTGGTGCCAGCATAGGAGTGGTGGCCAAAGCTGGAACCTTAGTTGGTGTGAACTAGAAGCAGGAAGAGGACGACGTGAACTAGAAGCAAGTAGAGGGCGATGTGTGCCTTGGTGGTGGGTGTGGCATGAGAACATACATCTGAGGAGGTGTGAGCCTCTGCTTACAAACGACATACAGTGGTGTAAACCAGCGTTATTTCAACAAAAGGGGAGAAAACGAAGTTTATATGTTTACAGAAAAGCTGTTCAAAAGTAGAGTCGTATAGGTCAAAAAGATCATATATTTTACATTATAGTTGACATTGCCAGATTTCTTTTCAAAAGAATTACAATTTATAATCCCATGAACAATGTATTACAGCACCTGTTTTCCCCTTTATATTTTACCAACAATGAATGCTATGTACCTTTGGATTTTTTGTAATCAAATAAGAAAGAGTTTAAAAAAGAACGGTTCCTGAATGTTTTCCATTCAATCAACTCTTAGCCTCTGTTCAGGACTGTGGCATCTGCAATTGGCTAGCTCCATGAGATCAGCAGGAAGACTGACTGGACTTAATCTTTGGTTTCCATTACTCTGTAGTCACAGATTGCGTACAGGAGATGTGTCACTGGAATTGTATTACCAGGGGGAAAATCATGATATACAGGTTAATATCACCACTGTCAAATATGAAAGATACCTTGATGTTCAAGACAAATGATGAAAAAATCTCAAGGGTTGAAGGGACTATCCAATGCTTATTAAATCTTGTTTATAAAAATTCCTACCGGTTTATTATTCCACCTCTGGTTAAATTCCACTAATGATTGGGAACCTACAAGAGCAAGCAGCCTATTCCATAATAATAAAGCTAACTTTTATTGAACATTAATTCTGTACCAAACAAATGAAAATGCCCAGCAGGAAGCATCTCATTTAATCCTTTAAAAAACCCCATGGGCGAGGCACTACTATTACACCTATTTCACAGACTAAACCAGGCTGTAGATGTGAAGTCAATGGGGAGCTATAGGAAACCTTTGCACCCTACTGCCTCCCAGAGGCAGATTTAGAAAACTGTGAATGCCAATCTTTTCTCCTTTTCACCCACCTAGACATTTCGTCCTGTACCTTTGTTTCACTGATGCTATTTCTACTCCTCTTATTTCCATGAATTCTCCTAAGATCTTATACATATGAAAATATGAATAATTTTTTTAAGTAGCTAGGAAGTTCTCTATTAGTCTTTACTTCTAGAAACTGTTACAGGGCAGGAAGAAGGGCATCCCCTCTTTTCCTAGGGACCACTCTGTTACAAAACCAGAGTGTGTTTAATGAAAACCTAAGAAAGATCAGCTCATACAACTCACACAATGGCAAGAGTGAGAAAATAGAAGGGACCCTATTCTAATTTATTATCAAACCCCAGTCAAGTTAACTGTGAGTCTTTATAGGAAATTAGGGCTAAAATCCCCCAGAGGAAGAACAAAGTATTAAAACACAAAACTTTAACAGGAAAGATTTAACATAATACAAATATATTTTCAAAGTCTTAGTCAAATCTATTGGTAAAATACATTCCCTAAGAGGACGCCCAAAGAACACTACATACTCAAGGATTAGTTTTTTTTTTTTTTGGAAAACAAAGACAAATGAACATATGATGCTCAAAAGAGACAACCTTAATAATGTTTCAGTTATTCCAGTTACAGGAATTCAAAGATAATGGAAGGTACAATAATAGAATTAACATTCATTAAAATAACCCAAAATATCCACATTTATCAAGAGAACTGATTCAATGAAAATTAAAAAACAAAATCAGACAGCACAATGCAAGTAAAACATGCTTGTGACTGTTACCTCCTATGTCAGTCAAAGGTGAGCAAGGACATACTAATAATATCAGGTCTTTCTGCACCACACTTCTTTAACTGATAAAAAACCTGGACTTTAGGTTGTACTTTTCACTTATAATCTTTTGCATCAGAGGATTTTTTTCTGATTTTTTCTCTGTCCTTTGCACTTTCAGAAAGATAAAAAGTAGTTATCTTGAAATACAAGTCATATTAACATTATTGCTCTTTTATTTTGCAAATCATTAGCACAAAAGCCCATGGTCTTTATTCCTGATGAGCTCCTGCATTTCCTTACAATGCCTTCATTATCACATCTATAAATTCTAGAAACCAACCTAACCATGTGTTGCTGTCTTGCAGAATGCAATAATCAACACTCCATCCAAACAGATAAAATAAAAAATATTAAGAAGTGACTTCATTGGGTAATTATGGATTTTTTTTTTTTTGCTTCATTCCATTTCTTTTACAAATTAGAAGCAATTTTATATAACAGCTCTATAAAGTTTGGTTCTACATTTTTACAGTAGTTCACTATAAAGTTAATTATCAAATCTTTCTTAACACTAGCTTGCTTTGAACTAGATTATTAACTGAATACATTAAAGACAATTTATTCAGTTTCTAACACTTTGGAAACTTTATAATCATCAGTGTTCAAAATTTAAGTTGGGTGGGGGCCTCCCTGGTGGCGCAATGGGTTAAGCGCAGCACTGTGGAGCTGTTGGAGGCTGCAGTGCAAGTTCCATGCCCCGGCCAGGGAGATGCCCACATGGCACGGCAGACCTCTCCTGCCTCGCCTGCTGCTCCCCTCAGCAGTGTATTTCAGTTGATCTGCCTGTTCTGCTCCCCACTGTGTCTCTGGTGAACCCTCTCGCTGCCCCACAGCTCTGGCTTGCACCCCAGCTTATATGCATAAATAAATAAATCTTTAAAAAAAAATTTAAGTTGGGTGGATGTGGCTATTTAAAAATGTGTACCTTGGGCCTCCCTGGTGGTGCAATGGGTTAAATCTCAGCACTAAGAATCTATCTGCAGCCACTGCAGCGTGAGTTCCACCCCTGGCCGGGGAGCTTCACAAGTGACTCAGCAGACCTCTCCTGTCTCACCAGCTGCTCCCCTCAGCAGTGTGTTTTCAGTAGATCTGCCTATTCTGTTCCCCACTCTGTCTCTGGTGAATCCTTTCACCACCCCACACCTCTGGCCTACACCCTAGTTCTTGTATGCATAAATAAATAAATCATTTTTTAAAAAGTGTACCTTTTATGAAACTTGGCAAGGCATACCTCATTTTATTTTGCTTTGCCTTACTGCACTTCACATAGAATGCATTTATTACAAACTGAAGGTTTGTAACCCTTCATCAAGGGATTCCACTGATGGCATTTTTAAATATATTTTTTAAAGATTTATTTATTTATGCATACAAGCTGGGGTACAGACCAGAGGCAGCGGCGAGAGGGCTCACCAGATGCAATGTGGGAATCTCCCCGGTCATTGAACTTGCGTGGCTGCTGCTGACAGCTCCACAGCGCAGCGCTTAACCGCTGCTCCGCCATGGATACCCCAGTGATGCCATTTTTAATGGCATGTGTTCACTTCGTGTCTCTGTCACATTTTAGTAAATATTTCTAGTATGTTTTTTTCCACTAAAATCAAAAGATCATATGACAGCACAGGTTTGGCATGGACCTCATTTTGAATTAATAAGTGCTTTCTCTAGATAAAGAAACATTGTTTTAGAGAAATACAGTTTGAAAAAATTATTTTTAATTGTTGTCAATGCACATAGTGTAAAGGTTACCATCCTAACCATTTTAAGTGTACACTTAGAGTACATTGTTAAGTACTTTGTTGTGCAACTCTCACCACCACCACCTCCAGAATCCTTTTCATCTTGCAGAACTGAAACTTTGCAACCATTAAACATTCACTCCCCAGTCCCCTTACCTACCCCAGCTCCTGGCAACCATCATTCTATTTTCTGTCTCCATAAAGTAACTGCTCTAGGGATCTCATATACTTGGAATCATACATTATTATTTTTCTGCCTGACTTATTTCACTTACCATAATGCTCTCAAGGTTCACCCATGTTGCAGAATATTTCCTTCTTTTTCAAAGCTGAATATTCCAAAGTATGTATATAACAAATTTTCTTAATCACCCATTCATGGACACCTGAGCTGCTTCCATACTTTACTTATTTAAATAGTGATGCTGTACATATGGGTGGAGTAACAACTCTTCAAGACCTTGTTTTCAATTATTTTGGCTAATTAGAAGTGGAATTGCTGGATTACATAGTGATTTTATTTTTAATTTTATGAGGAACCAGTGTACTGTTTTCCATATGGTTGTATCATTTTACATTACTACCAACTGTACACAATGGTTTCCTTCCCATCCTGATTCTTGTTGTTCTTCTTGTTTTGATAGCAGCCAAATGAGAGGTCATATCTCAGGTTGATATGATATGCTATGCTATGATACAATACGATACGATATGATATGGAAATTTACCGCTGCATATTTCATGACTTTAATGGAGGCACTATCCTCCACCATGACCCCTGAGATGGGATAATATTCTTGGATAACTATTTTGGTAGCGAGGAGCTGGTTTCTGAGGTTATTATAGCCTATGACACCTTAACTCTAACCCTGTGGCTTAGGACCCTATGGTGGAGTTACCCCCACTGCCAAGTATATCAGTACTTGGCACTGATGTCAGTATGTGGATGGATCTGTAGTCAACTGTCTTCACAGTGGACCAGTCCCACTGTGAGTCAGACTCAGTCAGAACACCATTTGTCACCTAACTCCTGTAGTTCTCCACTCTCAGGAACCCGATGATTGTGTGGGTCTAGGTCCTCCAAGAAACCAAGATAGTATTAAGCACGCAAACACTCACTTGTGAAGAAAAGTTGTTAGGAGAAAATGCAGAGGGAGCCAGGAGAGCCTGGAAGAGCCATCACAGTATGTTCTCATTCCAAGTGAAGGAGGAAGGGCGGGCAGGTCAGGTAGAAGTGTCGGATTATAGTTCAATGCAAAGTTCAACAAGGCTGTCGAACATCTGCAATGCAAAAGTTGCTTGTCAGGTGAGTCCCACATCTCCCAGGACTGGGCCTTCCTTAATATCCATGCCATGCTTAGTTATTGGCTGGGGCAGCCTGGGGAAAGGCAACCTTAGCATGAGCATGGTTAAGGATTTGAGAACTCAGCATCTGTGACTGTCAGCCAGGTATTTTCTCCAGTCATGGAAACTATTCTGATGCTTCAGACATAAACACTAGTTAGTCAGACTCTGCATCCACCGGCTCCTCAAGATGTCTAAATAGTCACCTCTGCTTAGTGTACTCTCACATAAAGAAATGGTCCTATTGGGGAAGAACAGAGGGAATCAGGATTTATGTACTTTTCAAGTGTTTCATGGTTCTGCTTTCCAGGAAACTGACAACCATTTCAGCTAATAGGTTCCAGATCTAAAACACTGGCTCAAGTACAGGAACTCAGCAAGAAATTGCACTTTTTTTTTTTTAAGGTGACCATGCTTTTACTCCAGCCACTTATTGTTTGTTTGGACCCATTAAGTGGCAGCTTAATGCTGACTCCTGCTCCTCCGGGTGCTATGCTCTTTTAACTTTCTACAGTTTCCTGCGGTTCAAAATCCTCTTGGCTGCTCCTCTAACCTAGCCAGACATAATGGTGTGACCTCCTGTTTCCTGGTGCATCATCAACTGGCCAAAGCACCATCATCTCTGTGGATTTCAGAAAGCCCCATTCCGAGACTATCTCTCCTTCTTGCTGAATCGTAATGAAGAGCCTCAGCTTTTCACTTTTCATACCTAGTGGCCTTTGTGAACACTGTATCCTCTGCCATTCAACACAGTCTTCTTTTGCATCACCTGGCCTCATAAAATAATCTTTACTCAGCACAATCACTTCCCAAACAATCTTCACTCCTTCCTCTCCCTCCTCCCAGTCTGTCTTCAGCATTTATACTTAATTCAATGTTGTTCATCACTTTTTTTTTTCAGACTTCTAGAAGCCAACCTAGAAATGAATTTGCCCATACAAGGGTTGTTCACAAGGTAATACATACTAAGAAAGATCCTTAAAGTCAAAGATGTCTTAGTTATCCAGTTTTGCTTTCTGGACATGAAAATCTAATCCCAGGAATATTCACTTGGCTCCTCCTGGTACATCTTATTAATAATTCTTGCACCTCCTTAATGGACAGTCTCCTCTAAGTGTGAGCATAAGTCAAGGGACGAGAGACTTACTGATCAAATGTTCGGGAGAAATAGATTCAAAATTATCAAAGGCTCCAAATTTAAAAAGTATAAAACTATTGAGATTACTTAAAAGTGCTTTCATCTGTTGAATTTAAAGAATAGTGAAAATAAACTGCCAAGGTCTCTTATACATGCAAGTGCAGGTGAACTTAGCCAATGAGCTTTAGCATTACATGTATTAATATTTGGCAATCTGAAGACATATCCTAAATCATTGCTTTTCAAGTTATTCCACCAAAGTATTTCTAACTGAAAAGGAAAATAAACTCAAATGTCCAAGTAGGAATTAGTTGAGGAAAAACTCATTCAATATCGGTAATAGTTAAGTGCTTCAGCAAAATATACACACTTAGTCGGAACAACCTAATATCCAGCAATAAGATTCACTTCTGATTTCTTTGACTGTTTATTATTACAAAGACAACGTAAGAGAATATAGACAATCAAGCAAATACCATAATGTATTCACATAATTCCATCTACTCTAAGAAACTCGGTTAATGGCTTATCCTTTCTCTCTCTCTCTCTCTCTCTCTCTCTCTCTCTCTCTCTCTCTCTCTCTCTCTCTCTCTCTCTCTCTCTCTCTCTCTCTCTCTCTCTCTCTCTCTCTCTATATATATATATATATATATATATATATATATATATATATATATATATATATATTCCAGTGTGTATGCATATATGTCTGTCTGGTTATTTTACTTAAAAAGGGGATTGTATTATATATACTGTTTAAAAAATCTGCTATAATTTAAG